>JAYJMH010026290.1:0-18207 GCA_036873815.1 Phacellophora camtschatica
TTAGCTTGAAAATGATGTTAAGATGACATCGAAATGTCGCTCATTATTATCGTTAATATTTATAATTAAATGTTACAAAAATAATATTCTTATTCGAAATCAAGTATGGGTGTAAATAATAATGTGCAGACATGTGATAAGTTTTATAGCATGACAACAATACAATAATGAAACAGAAAATTAAGATAAAAGTTATTTGTTCTCCAATTCTTCCTCAAAGAGTTCAAATTCTCTATTGTTGCAACAAATGTCAATCAACTAATATGTTTCTTGTACTTGCTCTTGCTTGACATGATGAAAACTAGGTGACATAAGTGTCTTTTTTTACAGTGAATGGCACATAACAGAATGAACAACACAATTTAGATTTTTTAGATTATTTTGATTTCAATATGCATTTTGTTGAGTTTATCTACTATTCAAATTGTCATACAAAACTGATCTCACCTATTGTGATGGTTTATGGCAGGGTTTGCTTTTTTGTAAGGTGGGGGCAGCCACCCCAATAAAACAAGATAAAGAAGTATATGCCTGAATTTAAAAAAAATCTAAATCTAAAATAATATAAAAACTATTTTAGTAGAAACTCATATAAGTTATTCAAAAATTCACAACCTGCTAAACTGCACTTGCACCTGAGTTTAGTTTTCATATTAGAGAGTACTTCTGTGGAATGAACCACTTGTGTTAAAAAAAACTATTCTTGTTTTGTAAGGTTAAGGATGTAGTTTAACACCTGCAAGACTGCAAATCTCAAATTGTACATAAAATGACGTCCAAAGGTCAAACTTAGAGTTTGGGTTATCATTCAGTCATATTATTTTTTTAAATTTTTTTTTCTGCCCACATTTTATAATATACAAGTCACACATTTTATGTATATTTTATATATATTTTAGGTGTGCAAAGGAGTAAAAGAACATGAAGAAATCTCATTTGGTTTGTTGTTTGTTATTCTTACAGAGCCAAGCAATGCCTCAAAGGTAACATTGTTCATTTTGCAAAAATAGAAGATTGTGTTATTTATTTGATATCTAGTTTAATATCTTTGAGGAATGTTTGTTTTACAAAATTTACTTTTTCTTTTTTGAACTAAAATTTTTTGAATAATGTTTTTTTCGATTAATTTTTACTGCAGTGAGTCATGTCATGATTTAGTTTCATATAATGATTTAATCTCTTTTGCAGTCATATCGTGATTTAAGTTTCATATCAAGGGATGGATTTAACTTGATTCTCAACAAACTTACCCATGTAATTGGAGATAAATTTGGAAAATTGCTAGAAGTTCCAAAAGAACAGGTATAGATAATTTTCTTTTTCTATGTGTGATGTTGACAATGTGTTGCATTCATTGATTCTACTATAAATAATTAATGAAAAAATTTTATTCAAAATTATTCAATATGCTGCTGTTCAATACATAACACACAACAAGGCAAATTTGCATAGCTTGCAGTGACGGAATTGAAAAATTGTTTTGGTCCACCCAGTATATATTTTTATGACAATTTATTCTTTATAAAAATTGATATATGCTTATTGAAAAATTTAAAACTTTGTGAAATTATTATTATTTTTTTTCGGAAAGTTATTATGGCTTGCTGGAGAAATGATGAAAAATTCTGTCATTGGAGTTGAAAATGTTGTTTCAGCATTATTAAAACAAATTTCAGGTAATTACAATTTTTGCAATATGCTATTTTAAAATGATCATTTAATGTGCATGTTCTAAAGAAATTGCTTGTTTTGAAGTATATGAAATGTTTGCTACTTAACATAAATCTACTTAACATGACAAGAGTTCTTCAGAATTCTTCTTTGGTAGGGAAGCATGTGAAAGACTTCTTAAGAATTCTTATTCAAGAAAACAATATTAAGTTACATCTGCCATGTACTGTATGTATGTATGTATGTGCAAAAAGAACTCTATCTCTATTTGCAGGGCTATTGCTTGAAATCCTTGAGACTAAGAATCTCAAATTGTGCACATAACGACATCCGAAGAGCAAACTTTGAGTTCGTGATATCATCTAGTCATCTGCAACCATGTTTACCAGTCCAAAAAATAACATTGAAATTACCGTAGCATGTGAGATGTCAAGTTAATTTAAAGAAACATCATTTATTTCAAGTCCATGTTTTGACATTAAAGCAACATTCTTGCTTGTTGCATACATTTGGGACATTATTTGTTGTTTTACTATGAGAGGGTCGAGTATACATTCTGTTATGTTGTGGCTGGCATGATTGTATTTAATTTAATGGATGTTTTGTGATCTGAAGGAAGGGCATATTTTATTAAGCAAACAATTCAACCCTTAGTTTGATTGTTTATTTACTCTATGTTTATTTTGATTTAGTTGAGTGAACTCACGCACAGACATAAATTTTTTCTTGATAGCAAATAAATTTTGTACGAAACCTAAATTTTGTTTTATGAGATCTGCTTTTGCTTGGCTTGTATTTTCAGTGAGATGTTTGATATTTAGCATTTTGCTTAGCCGAAATAATTGAAATAAACCAATCTTTTACAGGTGGTGATGTAACCCCTGCTAATATTTGGCTTTCTGAACATATCTTGAAGATGCTGCAAGCAAACAGGTGTGCACAAATATTCTTAACTTTTTTTAATAACTTTAACGTTTTAATCAAACGATTTTGAAATTATTTTTTGACTGGAAAATACATTGTGTTGTTTCAATTTTTTTCATAGAAAAGAGTCTTTCAACAAATTATATATTTTTTTGGCGGTAACGTTTTTGCTAATGTTCTCCTAAACTTTTGTTGTCTGTAGCCATTAAAGCCCTCTTCTTCTTATGTATTTCCGTAGACTTGCTCCAAGTCTCGCTCATTAGTCCTTCAAGTCAGTAAAATTCGTAAGCAAAAAATCTCCCAACGGGGAGAAAAAACTTGCTTGCTTTTTCTCCCCTTTGGACTCGCTCGACGGACTAAGGAGCGATACTTGGTGCAAGTCTAATATTTCCATCACTCAATGGGATGAACATAGTAAATCGTTGATGGCATTGACATGAAAAGATCGCGTTTCATCTCCAGTTTTCAAAGTTGTTGCTTTCTTTAGATGATTCTTGTCGGAATTTTGTGCTTTTCTTTGAGCTTTCCTTGCATTATAGATGACCTTTTGTACATTAGGTGGTCGCCGTTCACTGACTTAGGTGACCAAACTCCTTCAACCTTTTTTTGAATAATTTTGTCAATCAAGCTCGCATGATTTTTAATTTTCTCTTTAATTTTCTGCGTTTTGTACGTCGAATAAATAAATGACTCTGTTCTATGAATGCAAATTCCCACACCCGAAGACGAGTAATGCTCGAAACATTGTGTGTAATTTAATAAAAACATTTACTTGAGTGTTCTTTTATTTATTTATTTATTTATTTATTTATTTAGTCATTTATTTATTTTGTGTTCTTAAGAAAATGAAACTTTTTTTACAATTTCAAACTTTTCGCCATGCACTTCAAATGTACCAACAAATGTACCCTTGTTGACAGCCATGATTCAGATCTTTTAAGCAGCTCAAAAAAGATTTTCATTATCATCCTATCGTTTTTGCAACATGTAACATATTTCTTTTTTTCTTTCTTTAGGACTTGGCTTGAGAAGAATCAATCTATTCTTATTGTGGCAGTATACACGTATCTCAGATTGATAGAAGATCACGAGGGACAGTCTTTCAAAACACTCAGACAAACAGAAATAGATTTTTGCATCAGTTTTTTGCGCGAAAAGGTTAGTTTATTTTCTTTTTTGTTCGAATTGTTTGCTGAATTGTTTAATTTTTATTCTTTCATGCTTTGCAACTCAAAAATTGGTTTAAAAAGATTTCCAGAGGCAAAGATATATAGAAAAACAACATGCAAGTCAAACTGTTTTCCATTGCAATACTATGTACAGGCAGGGTGTCCCAAAAAGCTCAGTGCATGTTTATCTAAATATGACAAATAAACAGCAAAATAACAGGCTCCTGGCTTGTTGTATTTTTAATGCCAAGGCCGTCGCTTTAATTTTGATACATTTCCTAATCAAATTTGTCCAACATACAGTATATGGAGTTACGAGCAATGAAAGTCAAAATTTGAATGAGAGCTGAAACCAAAGCCCCAATAGTAAACTTACTATGGTATCAAAAGTGAAGTGCAAATTTTTCTTATGTGAAAATCAGGAATCTAATATTTACCCTCTCGCAAATGTCAAAACGAATAATGATCCTGCATATGAAAATTCAATATGCGTGCAATTATTTCCGCCATAGACGGGAATTTCCCTAAAATATTAAACAATTTATCAGAAACTGTCTTGTTTTAACTTCCACTCAAATTTTTACTTTCAAAGCTCGTAACTTAATTTTTACAATAACTCAACCTATTTGACTGGGGGATGTATCAAATATTAAGTTGGAGTCTCGGTATTTAGAATAATGCAAATCAAGCCCAGTTTGTTTGCCTGTTTATTTTTCACATTCATTGAAACGTGCACTAAAATTATAGGACACCTTGTATATATAGTTTTTAATTTAATTTTGAAAATATTCTTAAATATCTGAGGAATTCATTTTTTTTATTCTATTTCAAAGTATCATAAGAGCGGTTAAACATTTTTGTGTCAGTTATTTATTTAAGTTATTTAAATGTTGATGCCTTGTCAATGAGAATTCACGAAACTAATTCCCAGTTTTAAGAAGTTTAAAATAAAATGACTAAGTATTGATTTCTCTTTGAAAGTTTTTAGCTAACCGTTTTTAATTATTTCAAAATTATTATGTTCTGCAAGACTGATAACAAAATGCAAATACGTGTTTATATACGATACTTTTGCTCTATAAGCCAAACAGCATCGAAAAATGTTTAAATCTTTAGCTATTTCAAACGTTTTGAAAAAAAATGAATTTTAGCATGCAATTTAAGGATGCTTTTTAGTTATATACCGTAGACAATTTGGGTATGAGAAACTCCTTTTGCTGTTGTTGTTTTTCAAACATGGATTTTAATATTACTTTTTTAATTTTAAATAAAATGCCAATTTTAGTTTTCAGACTGCATAGGCATTGGACGTGATCTCGTGAGGCTTCTTCACAACAACACAAGGTAGTTTTTATGCATCTTATGCAAACTACTTTGTCTGATTTCAATAACAGCGTGGAAAGATTCCTGCAATGGACCGACAGCACATAATGGTGACAGGAAAGAATGAGTTAGAAAATGAAAATGTGGCTTAAACGAGAACTAAGTTTTGTTATACACGCTGTTTTGGTTTTGGAATACACGCAGTCTATTAGCTTTCATGATATGCACATTTAAATACATATGTGTAATACATGACATACATGTGATATTTGTTATATGCATTAAAACAGTCAACATTCCAGATATTTCCTATACGCATTTATGCAATAACAGCCAAATGCCTGTTATCTTGAAAATGTTATATATTGAACAAAAAGCATTTTTCTTTGTTTGTTTTTGCCTTAATTTACTGTTTTACATTTTGAATATTTGCGTTTTTTGTTTAACATAAGGGATTGAGAAAGCGAATCTCAACAGTTCAAAATTTCGTTCACCGCATTTAGATTGCTTTAATGTTTTGTTATCACCCCTCAGATTCTATGATATCTGTTTTTCTAGGCCACATAAAAGCATCATGTGCACTTTATGTAGTTACCATTTTACATGATCAGTATCATTTGCTAGGTAATGTCATGCATGAAAAGGTGTTGTATTTCTTTTTATCAGGATCCCAGAATTTACTGCATTGTGGAAAGATATAATTTACAGACCACAGTCATTGAGTCAGCAATTTACAGGTTCAGCTTTTTTGTTTGATTATATTCTCTTAGGGTGTTTTTGTTCATCTTTCCAAACCTCTACTGAATTCTGAAAACAGCAGACATGGCAGAACTCGAAATCATAGTACCAATAAAATATGAATTCCAAAATCGGCAGACTGTCAGAGTTTCAAATTCGAAATTCGATTTGGTGCGTCAGCAAAGAATAGCAAGGGGGTACTCTTACCATTGCAGTAAAATTTGATCTAATGTGAGAAAAAAAAAGAGGAAAGCATCAGACGACTGTTCGATAATTAAAACTACAATCTCTTCTAAGTCTGCCACGCCTTCTGCTTGTCGAAGAACCAGGTTTGGAAGATGTTAAAATTCTGCCAAGTCTACCGTTTCCAGAATATTGGACAAATAAAATACGAATTCCTGTAACTAAGCAAGTATATAAATGAAGATCAATTTTGTTGATAAACGGAAAATCAAGTAAACAAGAAATTAAAAGATTAATTAACTGTTTTTAATGATTAGATTTTATTTTCTTTACGAGATTTGATTCTGAAACATTAGAATTGAAGCCTTGAAACATTAGAATGAATTTTTTGATGCCATATTCAGTGTTTGGTTCCTCAAAATCAAAATATTGTTGCCATAAAGGTGTTTTTGAAAATTACTGTTTTTTTTAATCCATCCTTCTAATTTTTTATAATTCTCTTCAAATTTTACTATAATTTTATTGGTGTTAAACGATATGGTTATTTTATCAAAACTAATTTTCTAAAATGCTTTCAAAGGCTTAACGCAAAATTTATCGTTCACACAGGACTGCCTCAACTATTTAACACAAGAACTTCACGAAAAGTACTTGCAAGTAGACTTACTCCAGATATGGAAAACAAGATGACGTTTTTAGCTTTGAAGGTTTACTATTCACCATTTGAATATTTTGTTTCATTTTAGTATTTTTTTGTTCCCAGCATTAACGAATTATCTACATTTTGTATTACTTTTGTTGTAAGACTTCTCAAAGATTTTTTTAAATAGTAGTAGAGCAACAGATTTTTCATTTTTTTTGGATATTTAGAGAAGAAGATGATTATTTTATCAAAAGTTACTTCCGACTTTTGTTGGCGACTTTTATGCTATTTAACATAACAGAGGATCCCTCTTCTGGAAGAGACCTACTCCGTCCGTCATAGAGAATACTAGTTTTAAATCATTGTGCGAAATGTTTTAAATGAATTTTCTCCATAATAATTGCTCAAATAGAATTAAATTCACATCTTGAATTGAAATTGCATTTCTTGGTATTTGTTAATGAATTTATTTGGCATCACAAGAGAGAATACTAAAAAGTGTCTTTTTAGTTTGTGAAATGTATTGTTAGGATGTGAGGAAAGCGTCCATGAGCGTAGGCTTGCACGTGCAAATGGAGGAGGAGCATAGCAGCATATAAGTATGATAACGAGGCTCTGAAAAATTACATGTCGATAGTTGTTTTGTCGAGTAAGATTCCCACCGACGACCCTCCCCTAGATAGTTAACAATAATTGTATCAAGAATGAAACACATTGTGTCCTCGTGAGCCCAGCTTGGCCTATGTATTTGCTGTCTGTATGGTGTATTATCGTCTGCTCACAAACAACTAGACTGACCGATACTACACTGTCATCAGAGACTCTTAAAGTAGAACTGTAAAAAGTAGACAAATAAATATAGCTATTTGCGTTTGAATAAAAGGAATTAAAAAATAACACATAGTTATAGCATGATAACAGTAATTGGTTACATTTATATTCACTTTGCTACACAGTATACATCTTATATTTGCTGTCAAATTGTTATTGTTATATTTGCCTTTACTTACGTTTCATTAAAAAATTTTAGTTCGTGGCCTTGGCTAGATAAGCTTTGCCTTCTCTGGCTTGTACAGTATGCATGCGTACTCCACATATATATATATATATATATTGTATTAATTAATATGCATTCTATGAATTAAATTGAATTTGAATTTAACTACTTTTTAGAATTGTTAATTTATTATGATGATATTTATTGTTGTTTTTGTCAGGTTCGATTTGGACAACAGAAACGATACCAAGATTGGTTTTACAGACAAGTGAGAATTTGTCAAATTTTATAATTTTGTTGCTGTATTCCTGTAATTGCACCATTATCAAGGAGCCCCAAGGAGTTGGTGAAATATTTAACATTGCTACAAATAATTTAGCCTATCTTGTATACGGTAGTGCAAAAATAAGGTTCATTGATTGGTTACACACTATATTTTTGATGATTTTTTAACACCACAACTTCATTTTGGGTCACCTAATAGAAAACAAAATTATTTCGAGAAAAAACTAAACTCATCATCATCGACTGCCTTTGAGATTTCAGACACTCGCCTCCGCTATATGTATCCTTCATTGCTCCTCCAAGTTCGAATCCAGTTTCAAGTTAGTATCTATGTGCGTAAGGTCTCAGAATACGTAAGTGGTCTGCTTTCTCTGTTTGAACATGGTAATTTCCATATTTCAGAAGAAGGTCTGAAATAACTTGATTATTTGCCCTAAAGCAGTGACCAGAAAATTGGGCTCTTCGCTACTACCGTAGAAATTGGTAGATTGGTGGTAAATTTACAGCATATTTTTATAATTTTTGTATTTGAATGATTATTGAGCGTCAAGCTTAAATGAAAACAACATTTATTGATTTTGCAAATTTTGTGGAAGTATAATCTAAAGGAAAAAATTTATGTAAATTATATATATATATTTATATTGTAGTATTTACATGCGCCCGAGGCGCAGTCGCTGATTCCAGATCTTGTCAGATTTCTTTGTGGTGTTATTCACCCTCCGAATGAGGTACTTTGCTCAGACATAATTCCAAGATGGGCCATTCTTGGCTGGCTTTACACCACTTGCTCGGTATGTGGCTTTTGTCATTTAACAGGGACAGTTATATATTTAAATCAGTCCATAAAGAGAACAAACAACCCTGAATATTACAAAATGTTGTACATGTGGTTTTCTGCACACAATAAATTTTCTGTTTTTTCTTCTTTCTTCAATGCACACCGTGAATCTAGTTTATATTTGCTTTTGTTGTGTAATTTAATTTGCATACGTTTATCGAATCTCTATTGTTTCTTGTGAGGATTTGATTGTTATCAAGCAGCCAATTACAATGCTAGAATGCAACAGCACATAATTCATTGTAGGCATAATTTACCTCAGGCATATTTCATTTCAGGCATAATTACTGCCACAAGGTTGCCAGATTAATTAGTAACCACACTATTATCAGTTTTTCGGCCTGTTCTACACTGGTAATGTTAGAGCACAAAGTCTAGACTTGGAAATCCCACCTTTTTGGGATACACTGAAACTTTTTGGGATACACTGAAACGAGGATTTGAGCGACATTCGAGTTACGAATACGAGGCGGAAAATCTAAGCCCAGAAAGTTTCTTTAATTTTTATGAGTCGTAGTATAGCCTTGCTTAACTACAACGATTGTAATGAGTCTACGTATTGGCATTATTTCTATATACGCAGCGATTTTTTTCTTCAGAACCCTGTGTCACAAACGAACGTCAAATTGGCTCTTTGTTATGACTGGCTTTTTTATTCAGGGGAAAAAGACAACATAATGAACATAGGTAAGCCTAGTGTGTATGCTTTTCAAATATTGAAAGGATCATTGCTGAAAGACTATACAAATTTAAACAAATGCTTGTAATTCAAATTTAACAAGTTGGTAGGTAGTCAGAACTCTTATATCGTTCAGTCAGTGGGATTTTAAATCATAGATTAAATTTAGATTAAATTAAATAATTATTTACCGTTTATTAGAAATAAATAAATAATTAGTTTCATCTAATTTATTAATGATTGGTTTCGTCATTTTGTGCACCATAAGAATTATATATATATATATTAAATTTAGATTAAACTAATTTCATAATTTTACCGTTGAATAGAAATAAATAAATAATTAGTTTCATTTAATTTATTATTGATTGGTTTCGCCATTTATTTTGTGCACCATAATGAATCTAACAATTTGTGAATTCATGCTACACACTAACATCACATTGACTGTTATTGGCCATTTGACTGTTATTTTTTATAATTAATCTTCTTATCATATTTTGTAATTTAGTTTGACTAAGTCCTTACATACACATACAAGCAGCAAAATTTTTACTAAGTCTAAAAATTTGTCATTTTTATGTTATTTTCAATTGCGTTTATTTTCATGGAATTTTTAACACACTCTTGTTTTGGGAATTTTTTGCATGCAACTTTTATTTTTATGTTTAAATCTCGTGTTTTTTTTGTCAAAAATTTTGGTTTATGTATCTTTAAGTCTCATTTATATTTTTTACTCGAGTTTTCTTAACGTTCAAGTAATAACGTATGCCATAGAGCAATGGGGATACTTTTTCTGTATGAAATTTTTTTTACTTTTTTAATTTTATGTCCCTGCGGGGGGAGGGAAGCGTGACTTTTGCGAAGGAGAGTGGCAAAAAGCAAAGAGAACAAAAATAGTAAGTGAAGAGAAGAAATTTGTTTTTCTTCTCTTCGCTTTTCGCCGCTTTTCCTTGCCTTCCATGCATAATTTTTATTTTTTCTCACTGATGTTATAGAACCAGCTATGTTACTAATGCACAACTCGATAAAAACTCACCCAGCTATCACGTATGGTCTTTTGGAATTCATTTGCAAGGTATGTTTTTCAGTTTAGAAATATACACCGGGTAGACCAAGTAAACGTTTGCCCGTTTGAGAAATTATTAACCAATCTTAAAATTATTATTTTTTGAGGTATTACATATTTCAATAGTACTTTAAATTTCGCGAATTTTTTTGCTTTTAATGGGCTACAGGGTTTTGGTACATAGTATTAAGGCAATAAATATCATATAAAGTTTTTTTCAAATCTTGTGTCTGGAAACCGTATTGAAAGGTTATTTGCATTTTAATTTTATGTTTTTTATTTAGAATACATACTGGGTGACCCAAAAAAGAATTTTGCTCTTGAACAGCTTATATAAAATCGAGTTGCTGAACGATTGAAACTATTTTAACATGGTTTCATAGCGTATACATTAACTTATTATATATATATTTTTTCAGATTTTTCCGGTCTTTAAAATAGGTCAAAAGTATGAATTTTATACATGAAGAAATTTTGGTACTTTGGTACTTGGTTGATATTCTCAATGAAACTTTTCTGGAACAGTCGATTGAACGTGCAGCGTTTTTTTTGCAGGTCATGACGGTATATTCAGTTGACCATGAAGCAATGATAAGACATGGTGTGAAAAAAGCGTTCCGCAGCATTCTAGAGAAACGGGTTGTTGGGTAAGGATTATTGAATGCTATTTTTTGTTGGGTGAGAGATTAGATATTTTACACCGTTTTATGAATTTGTTAGGCGGAACTCATTAAAGTCTAATTATCAAAAAACCTTTTCTTTTTGCTAAGCTAGAGATTCGTAAATGAAATCACGAAACAGAATATTTTTATTGACATATTGCAGCAGCAGTCCGAATTTTGATTTGTTTATCGTTGGTCTTTTACAAATAGATTTTACGCATTTCATGTCAAATTGGCAAATCGGCAAATTAGCAAATAGGCAAGTGGATAAATTGATATAATACAATGAAATTCATTTTTCAGATCTCTATCTCCTGTTTTAAACAATCATCGAATGGATCGGCATATGAAAATACTTGTTCGAGAAACTTTGCCTGAATTTACAAGTCGCGAGAAAGGTTTGCTGTTTTTTTTTTGCTTGCATGGTGTGCTTTTGCAGTGGTTAAGCCTACAAACATACTTTCCTATCCAATGAAATTATTGCTTGAGGGCATGGCGTGAAAAGGCACCCGAACGTGTGACCAATAATTGTCGCAGGAATTTTATTCAAACGGTGATCTTGCAGGAAAGTTTGTAGAATTTTGTTGAAAGTTACGTTGTTTATTATGTTAAATTGCCAATATTTTGCAGGAAATTTGTAGGCAAAATTGTTTGGCGGCAAGCACAAAAAAAATTCTAGACATCCTTGAGGGGGCACGACTCTCGAAAGTGCACTTTTGCCTGTTGTTTGGAATTTCAAAAAGGCACATGTGCATTAAAAATAGCAACTCAGAAAGGTCACTTCGTTGCATAAAACGGCATTCACAAAATCTTGAGGGCATGGTACCCCAGGCTCTTACGTCTTTGATTATGTCGTATACCCTGTTATCTTAATTCAGGGAGGTTTGGATTGACGAGGAGTGAGTACAAGATCCATACAAGGTCAGAAAGTGCACTCCAAAAGGAAATTTTGCAATTGAGATTACTTTTTTGTAAGATTTACTTTTAATTTTCACAATTAGCGATGGATAAGGTCTTTTCTGTCGCTATAATTTGGCCAATGTATTCCTCATTTTGGAGTATTTACAGCTTTTTCTTCTTGAAACGGCAATGAAACGAATGGTATATCCGGTTACAGATTTGGAGAGGACAACGTTCTGGTGCTTCGTGAGAACAAAAGATTTTTGAAAATTTATATCTAATCTTTTTCCCAGTTGTACTTCTACATGGACTCGTTGTGGATCTAAACTTTCTTTTTTAGGAATATTGTTTTTTCTTGTAAGTTGTAATGCAGTTAGTAGTAGCACAGCGTAGTTTTTTCGTGTGAAAATATTTCAGTATTTGGTTATCTATTTTTCTCATAATTCATAGCATCAACTTGGTTTTTATCTCACTTGCAGTTTTGACTTTGAAGTGTATTTTCCAAAATTGTTCATGTGTTTGTATTACATTCACGACTTTGACGTATATTTTCCAAAATTGTTTATCTGTTTGTAATACATTCATGACTTTGACGTATATTTTCCAAAATTGTTCACCTGTTTGTAATACATTCATGACTTTGACGTACATTTCCCAAAATTGTTTATCTGTTTGTAATACATTCATGACTTTGACGTACATTTCCCAAAATTGTTTATCCGTTTGTAATACATTCATGACTTTGACGTATATTTTTCAAAATTGTTCACCTGTTTGCAATACATTCATTACTTTGACGTATATTTTCCAAAATTGTTCACCTGTTTGTAATACATTCATTCCTTTGACGTATATTTTCCAAAATTGTTTATCTGTTTGTAATACATTCATGACTTTGACGTATATTTTTCAAAATTGTTCACCTGTTTGTAATACATTCATTACTTTGACGTATTTTTTCCAAAATTGTTTATCTGTTTGTAATACATTCATGACCTTGACGTATATTTTCCAAAATTGTTTATCTGTTTGTAATACATTCATTACTTTGACGTATATTTTCCAAAATTGTTCACCTGTTTGTAATACATTCATTACTTTGACGTATATTTTCCAAAATTGTTTATCTGTTTGTAATACATTCATTACTTTGACGTATATTTTTCAAAATTGTTCACCTGTTTGTAATACATTCATTACTTTGACGTATTTTTTCAAAAATTGTTCATGTGTTTGTAAAACATTCATGACTTCGAAGTATATTTTCCAAAATTGTTCATGTGTTTGTAATACATTCATGTCTTTGAATGATATTTTCCAAAATTGTTCATGTGTTTGTAATACATTCATGTCTTTGAATGATATTTTCCATAATTGTTCATGTGTTTGCAATACATTCATGTGTTTGAAGTATATTGTATGATATTTTCTAATAGACGTAAAATTAGATGACGTTCCATCATCACCAATGGCCGTAACACCACCCGCGTCACCGAAGACGGAGCAACCTCCAGCTTTACCACCGCCGCCACCTCCGCCACCACCACCACCTCCTCCGTCAGATCCCGTCACTGATGACGTAGATTCTCTCGGTGACGATATCGAAGAGCAAGAGACTGACGAAGCTGTGTTTTCAGATGAAGAAAACGACCAGCATGACAAGGAGAAAGAAGCTTCTGTACCTGCGAAATCGAAGTTTACTCCGATTGTCAAGGATGATGAGGACAATATGAAGGCGGACGAGGTGATTGGTGCAGTTGATGTCATTGAGCTTGAAGAGTTCCAGAACATTGATAACAACTTGCTACGAGACAACATATTAAAGCTGAAAAATGATAGGTATGATTCACTGTCTTATTAATACATTTTTGATTATTATATTTTGCCATGTAAAATTGTATGTAATGCTTATTGAACTAACTGTATATCGAACCCATTTACAAATAAAGGCATAAAAGCAAAAATCTAAAAGAGCATATTGTATTTTCTCCAATAAACGCCTAGTCTCAAATAAACACCGTTTTTAGACCAAATTTATGTCAATTGGCATAGTTTTCCTTGGCCTAATACCTTGAGAAGCACCTTAAATTTTTTTTGGGACGCCCGCTCGGTAAATTTGAAATACTGATGTTTGATTTGATTTTTTATTTTCTCAGTGACGACACATCAAGATGCGAGGCAATGGAAAGTATAATATCAACTGTGGATTCTATGGTAAGTGTCATTGTTATTGTTTGTTGCTAAAATGTTTTGCTGCAGTAGGGTATTAAAATTAGGTACTTTTAACTTTTAGTATCTGGAGTAGGTAGATGACTCAAATACTTGGTACACACATTGAATTAAATATAGGCTAACTCTATCAACAAATTCTGAATGTGACATAAAAGTTTTCTTATCTTATAATTATTGCATTAGTTCGTTAAAAAACTTTGATATTTATTGCAGAAAGATTTTGACGATGAAATGGCTTCTCCAGTGTGCGTTTGTTTAGCAGCGTGCATAATTGACGACCTTGCAATGCCATGCTTACCAGATGAACTCACAGAAAGGTATATTTTGCCAATACTTGATTGACATTCTTCTAGCGAGGCGACTGCAATAACAGCTTGCATGTAAGAATTTTCCAAGAACCTGTATGCTGAAATACCAGCATTAAATTTACTTATAGAATGAAAACGATATTGTTTAAGTCCCGAAGACGTAGTTGAAATAATAAACAAATATAATCCAAATAAAGTTCACCATTTAAGTTATAATACAATACAATTCAAGTTAAGTTCACCATCCTTAGAGCTATAAAGCTGAAAAATTCTTTTCACTTAAGAATCTTGTCAGGTTAAAAATAATAATGAAGGTCGTTATGTGCCTGAGTCTACCATTCAGGTTTTCACACATTTCTCAATGACCATGAAAGTAATTAGAGTGAAGCAGGGACTTTTTCAAGAGTGATAGGGATTTAATTTGATAATGTTGTATAAATTGTTAATCTATTTTCAATTGATTAACGAAGAGAGGATATTTTCTTCATAGCGTGTTGATGATTTAGGCTTGAATAGTAAATTGTAGCTTACGGAATTATGTCTTCATTTTGTTTTGGCGCTGGTTCTTGAAATTTTGCTTCTGCAATGATTGTTTAATAAGTTGACGAGGATAATTGCAGTTCAGGAGCCAAGTTTCAATTGCGCTTCATTTGTTCTTCGTCCGTAACGAATACTCTAACACGTTTAGCCTAATTAAAAGGGATTGTGTCTTTAATGTGCTTTGGATTTGTGGTAATCGTGGGAGTTGGTGGCTTTATATGTCTGTGATAATATTTTCTTTCGAATTATTTCAGTGCAATTGAGCAGTCGTTTGAAAGACCTCAGTATATACTCTTCAGGTATGTAGCATATTTTTTTTACAAAGTACCAGGTGTGAAATAAAAAGTAGCAACATGTGATATGCTACCATGAATCATATACTAAGCCGATTGGAATGATTAAGGCTAGGAACAATACTACTACAAATGCTAACATGAATCATTTACTAAGCCAATTGGAATGATTAAGACTGGGAACAATACTACTACAAATGCTAACATGAATCATATACTAAGCCGATTGGAGTGATTGGAAGGCTAGGAACAATACTACTGCGAATGCTAGCTTAAACCCGAATATTTGTTGTTGTTGATTTTTTGCTATTTTCCGGACAAGACATACTGGACAAGAAAATCTGGAGAGGAGTGATCCGCGGGTCTCGAGTTGGCGTTTGATAACGTGCTCTCGCTTGCTTCCACGTCACGTCGCACTGTGTCCACAAGGTTGGCACGTTGTCTCTCCCAATTCATGGTGCCCCTGTTTGGCTCCCATAAGATGAATTTGCTTGCTGAATTTGAATTTGAAGATGAACACGTCAGCGAGACGACTTTCAATTTTTGAAAACTCATAAACCAAGGGGTGATAAAATGCTTGCAAACAAAGCATCGAAAATGTGGAATGCACTTCCAGTATATTTGAAAAACTTGAAAAATCCCAAAACATTTGCTTTAAATCTAAAGAAACCTATTATTAATATTTTCTACATATACCTTTGACGTTTATTTGTTAGAATTAATTAATATTTTGTATTTACGCTATACTTCATAATCTGATTTTAACTGTGTCAATTGTTTGTGTTATTTCGTTATTATTGTTAGTAGATTAGAATTTGTATGTATCTCGTATTACTTGTTGTGTTACGTGGCCCAAGATAGATAAGCAATGCTAGGTATCGTATTTCTATAAATATATTTTCATTCATTCATTCAAGCTGCTAGTTCTGAATGCCAAAAATGCTTACTGAAATTGCGCAATAAGTGATCACTGAAACAATCTTAATCTGGATCTCATCAATGCTTTAAGAAGAACGAAAAGCCTCGATGAGCTTTACACTTCATATATTCGTAAATTTTGTACGTTTCTAAGCTTAGTTGTTGCGAAAGTTTTTAGGAAGGATTAGGTTTGAATCGCAAAATGATCAATGCGGTGTGTTTTGAAGCTTAACTCTTTGTGAGAGCGTGGGTTCGGGACCAGCTGTGGGAACTTCCAACTACAAAAACCCACAGGCTGTCCATCTGTCTCAGGTCAGTATATGATTACCAGTCAACACTGGGGTAAGTGATCAAAACTGACCAGGGATAGGAGTAGCGCCCGCCCCTATTTGAAAAGATAGTAGGTGATGAAATAGGAACCTTCGGGTCAAGCCGACCGACTTAACTTTAGCTGTGCCATTTCATAATGTATTACTGTATTGCTTACTCTGTGTCAATTTCAGATCAATAACTTCACTTTCAAAACATGATATCGATAGAGAAAAACTTTATATTCTTCTGAATGGACTTCATGAGCTTGATCAAAAGATTGGATATCATTTCTTATACTTTCTAAAGGCAGGGTAAGTATTTTAGCTCATTTACTCTTGAAATAAAACAGAATCTCTGTATAAATATATAAAAGATAGGTCTTTGGCTGGGGTACACACAATTAGATTATAGCATTGCATGTCGGTTATTGTTTCGCTTGTGTTTTCGAAAAGTATGACATTTTAAAACGGCTTTTATATTTTTCCAAGTACCGAAAGATTAAAGAAATATAAATTTATGTGCTATGTATATAAATATAAATTTATGTGCTATGTATGAATATGCAGTATGATCAACATATTTTTTTGGTGGTTTATTCATATTCCATGTTGAAGACAATAAATAGTTGATTTTATAGTTGATTTTCGATAGTCGGTTAATCGAGCGACCTCTCGATGTCATCTTAACTTCATTTTCAAGCTTTTCGTATTTATTTGGTTTATAAATATTTTGGTATATACATTTGATATATTCATATTATATTCACTTAATCTTTTTGGCGCCAATAAACTGAACCGCCAAAATTCTCACCACGTGATAAAAAATATCTCTATGGTATATTCATTTTTTCGTGGGATAGTTTTGTGTACATAGCATATGTTTTTCCTCCTTGCAGAGTTGGTGATGATGAATTTTTCAACTACGAAGATTACGTGAGTTTTCAAAAAGACAAAACGCTGAGGACTGTATTGACATCGGACATGAGGGTAAAACGCTTTTATAATAACTATTAACACTATACTAAGAAATCATGGAAGATCAAATCTTTTAAATGACAAGCTTTTAGCTATTATTTTGGAATAAACTTTTATTCCAATCTAATACAAACATTCCTGAAGCAGCAATAAATTTTCTCAAGTCCTCAGAACGTTTTATGTGATTTTTCATGCAGAAAACATAAAACTTACATAATATTTTGTTTTCCTCTAATTAGCAGTATATTGCGGCGAAATTTGTTGAAATGTTAAACTTCTGTACGTTAAATATTTTAACATTGAGATAATAGTACCATAAGCGCCGAACTTGTTCATAAGTTTTCCTAGAAAGAAACGATTACTACATTGAAGTTTAACAAGCATTATAGATCATGGCTCAAAAATGCAACTGTGTGATGTTTCTTTTGTTTTTTCAGTATAAACTCTTTAAACAACACTATGCATGCAAAATGGTGATTTAACTACGTTGAAAGCACACAAACAGAAACATGACCTATATTCGCGCGTGCCTTACATACCAAGTAG
>JAYJMH010026301.1:0-18196 GCA_036873815.1 Phacellophora camtschatica
CAATATGAATTATACGCTTTAAGCATGAGGATTTTGAGAGCACTAGCTGTATTCTGATGGGGACGTCTTGCCTTTGAAGCATGGCTTGCTTTCAAGAACGAGTCTGCTATGCCTGAAGATGCAATTCTAGACTGAACCAGTGCACTTGTCCAGCCACAGTCTTCAACCCACTTACCAATAGCTTTCATTGCGGCAGCTCTACATGGTGGCCTCCAAACATTACAATCAATTTCCCCTCTCCAAAACAAGGCTGGTCAAATTGCAATTATCGGGATTTGCAAAGGATTTAGATACCTTACTGCTCTACTGATTACATGTAATTCATGGCAGGTAATTTTGCTTCCTCTTCGAATAATGGCAACAATGAACCGATATCTGCTGGACAAACTTCTCGACTTCCACAGCAGCTGGCATGATATGCTGACCAGGATAGCTTAGAATTGCTCGAGTCTTCATCATCGATGTTATCATTTTCATGATAAAAACCATCTGTATCAATAGAAACATGCTGGTTAATGATTGTACCAACAATTGATAGGAAGACAATGAATTTCGTTTCCATTCTTAGCAATAAGAAAAACTCTTTATTATTCGATTATTTTTTACCATATAAAATTTGGGAAACGTGGCCATTGATCTTCCAATTGGAGATGACTACTGACGATGAGCTCTAATGACGACGATATTCTTCTGATAAAGATCTAAAAATATCTTAAAAGTACCTATGCTCCTCTTCTAATGCATAAGGGATTCTGGAACATTTGGTAATAGTTTCGATGCTTCCAGTTAGTGGTATCCTTTTTTGGAAGACACAGTGGAGACATATTTGCATATTCTTCTGGAAGTGGATTAACCTCCTTATCCTTTGAACTATTGTCAATAAGAGTAACACCCGTCTCTTCTCCTTGATAGTGGGAAGATGGAGGTTGGAATAAGGAGATCCCAGTTCCATGGAATGCTCCCTTTGCTGTTGTTGAGCTTGGATTATGATCTATGTTATCCACCGCATCTGTTGTAAATAAATTGAGGCGGAGTTTGGGAGGGCTTATAATTTCCTTCTCGTTAAATCTCTCCGTTACACAGTTACCGATGGTTGTTGAGGCAGACAAAATTCGATCATATGAGACTGATAAACCAAGCTCGGAGAGTCTTTTTACACAATGCCATGTATTCTTGTCTTTGCGTGGAGCACCAGACCTAAGTAAGTTAATCAGCAAGGTTTTTTATTCGTCAACAAAGTTGAAATTTGCAGTGGCACTGGTAAAAAATGATTTTAAGACAAATTTACCAATTAAAATATCAAAAATTAATTGTTCAATTGTAACGATGGTTAATACAATAGAAAATGCGGTATACATAATACAAATATAGAATGAAAAGGAAACAAATACAAACACTTTAAGTTGGGACGACAGGGAAAGGAATAGCAATGAAAAAGGTAAGGACAATACCTTGTTTCCATAATAGCCCTTTTTAGAAATGGCAACATACAGGAAGATAAGTTGCGAAATTAGAAGTTATCAAATAGTGGAAAACTAGTTACCTAAATAAAGAGGTAATGGAGTCTCCCGATTAATAGAATGGTACTTGATATTTGGGCAGCGTGCCATAGAGCTAGAACGTTGATAAGTGCAATTGAATTGCCGCAGTTGGGCTATGGTTGGACTTGCTTGAGAGTCAGGAATATTTTCTGAGTTCGTTTTGATGTTTCTTCCGACAAGTATCATGTTTATCAGAGACAACAGTTATCCAGGGATTGACTTTTTGGCACCCCTCTGTAAAAGTTCCAGCAAACAAGCAGCTGATTGATTCCATTTCCCGCCTGACTATTCTTGCAGCTTGCGACAAAATAATTCCTTCTTCGTCATAGTTGTTCTCGTGCAACTTCATAATGGCTTGATCGAAATCTTCATTGAAAGCCAAAAATATATCATTTCCTTGTTTTTGCTTTCGTTGCTTGCAGATCTGGAATATTTGCTAGAATTCTATTCTTCAAGTCAGAAATATGAATTCTGGCGGTAACTTCCACTCCTAGCTGTTCGAGTCTGGATCGTTAGAGTTTAACTAAGTCAGAAAGTTTAAACACCTTCAAGGACTGTTCATGACTTTCTTCAATGTAGGTTATCAATTCTGCCAGGGCTATACCCCAGTAAATCAAATCAGCATCACTTGATCCATTTCTTGATTTACTTGATAAACAACCAAAAAAGACAAATTACAGTTGACCCCCATTATCTCACACACAGTTTTTCTTGAGGTTCTGAGGTACATTTTGATTCCTCATCATTTTGCAAACATGGTCTTTAAACCACTCGATATCTGGAACAAGTTTATTTCCTTTGAGAGGTCGAGGTAGGAATAGTATAAGTTGAAAATGTATTGGAAACAAAACAAAACAAAATTAAATACTCAGGCTATTCTTTCGTAGCATTTGGTAACTTCCAAGATACCATTACCTGTCTTTGCATTTCTGATGCCACTTTCTACTGTTGGTTATAAGGGTCTCAGTAATATCAGCAATGCTATCTAGCAGAAGCTTGTTGATTTTCATGGGCAGTGCATTTAACTCTTCAAGTCGCCTGATGTTCCTTGCGACCGACTAAGGGCAGGGCACTGTAGTGACACCTTGCTTGTCTCTTGACACAAATTACATTCCTTCCAGTCCATGGATGCCTCTGCTCAGAGACGTAGGAAGCATTTGAATAGTGGGGGGGGCACCACATTTGAAGGGCACTTTAACCTCACCCAGTTCTTTCATGACCACGCCCTAAACACCTCTCCCTCATTTCTGTTTGTTGGGATGGTCTTTACACAACACACGATTAAATCAAACATTGTAACCTATTATATGAAATGATAAAACGAATATAACATTAATATCCTAATATAATGAATGTATATTCAAATTCAAATGACACCCTCATGATAGTTTAATACCTAGATTCTAGAATATTATTTAGTACATAATGACATTAATAAACTGCTTGAAGATCATCAAATAATTAACTGAAGCTAACTATTAGCTCAAGTTAAATGCAAGCTAGCTATTCCTATAAATTGCTGCTTTATATTGACCAGTTTTGCCTTAAACATTCCCTCAAAAGAAACTTTAAATTGCTCTTTAGGTAAAGATTTGTGAAAACCTATAAAATTATATATAAAATTTACATCTGCTATCTCTACTGCCCGTTATCTTGAACATTCAAATTTCTATCCGCCCTATTAGGTTTCTTTCTCAATATAAGCATGATGTAATACTGCCTGCGATCTAAAATCAGCGGTATCACCAGTCCTAAAAACAGGGGCGGAAAATTACTGACGAGGGTCTGGGAAAATTCCGAGGAAAATTTTGTTTAATCACGACCTTAGACTCTCGGAAAAGGCTGGAAACGGCCATTTTGGCATTTTAATATGTCATGAACTTTTTGAAAATCAACGATCTCAACCAGTATTTAAACAACTGTCAGTAGTTTCAACATATAAAAATCGAATAAACATAAAGTAAGTTTTATGGCGTACATATATCTAAAACCGATGGAAAAAAACTTAAAACTTGCTAAAAATTAAGGGCTCTTCTCTTAACTTTTTGAAATTAAGCTATGGCACTTTTGCTAATTTTTTCAACATCGAAAAGGCATTTTCTTGCAACATAATTTTCAAAATTGTAACGATGGGATTTTTCATTAATCTTCGAGAAAAAGGGCCCTTTATTCTATTTTTTCGGACTAGAAGGGAGGCTTTAAAAAGTTCGTGATTATAAAAGGGCACATTCCAATTTTATCGGAGTAAAAAAGGGCACGTTTTTCAATTTTGAGGGCACTTTTCCATGTTTGCAGAAAAGTGAGGGGGCATGACCCCCTAGTGCCCCCCGGTTCCTACGTCTCTGCCTCTGCTTCATCCATATCTTCAATATCGAAATGAAAGTATTTTGTTCTACATCAGTACTGAAACCTATATTGTGTTTGTCAGAGTTTTATTTAGCAATTGTTTACAAATTTAGCAAACTGATTCAAAGAAATTACAATTCTGTCATATCTTCAGCCTGCTATTTGACTCCTAATTTTACAAGTGTTCTTCAAAATGTTGATTTTGAATGTTGAGTGTCCTTTAAATATGACCTGAAATACTTTTTATAATTTATTGTTAAATTTGTGGCTTTCAAAGCTAAATGATTGTGTGTTTAGGTTAATTAAAAGTATTCAAAGGCCTCTAAAGGAGCAAGTCATCATAAAATATGAACAGGGAACATGAAAAACCCTTCAAATAATATTTTATGCCCTCCAATTTCAAGGAGCCATTTTGAAAGACAATCCTTTTAAAGTGTATTCACAAAATTGGCAAGAAATGTAAAGCTTTTCAAACAATAAGATGATCTTTCAAGTTCTCGAGTACATTAACCTGCTAAAACCTTTTTTGTATAGCCACCATTTTGAGATGCCGCCATTATAGAAAAAGCGCAAAATTTGCGATGGGAATCTAGCTTATATTTTTTTGGCACAAAATATAGTACAATCAAGGACTTTCTGTGCTTTTACCACAGATCCCACACTTTCCTTGGAAACTATTGAAATTCTGCTGTACTATTAACAGCATCTCAGTAATAATAGCAGGAAAGAAGTTCTGCCTGTTTTCACCAACAGAATAATTGGCGAATAAGTAAAATCTCGGAAATCAAAGTCTCCAATTGTGAACCAACAATCCGCTGAGTAATATTTTAGGTGTGATCTGTGCGATGCAGATTATGTCGGTAATACATGTCGACACTCATACCAAAGGATTGCGGAACACAAAGCGTCGGTCATCGGTTGCCATATTAAAGAATGGCATGGAATGCAGCCCGATAATTTGCACAAGCAATTCAATTTATTGTGCAAATGTAGATGGAAAACAGATTCTACAAAATGTTGTTCATTAATGATTTGAAGCCAAAATTGAGCAAGCAGTCAGATTCCATCGCCGCCAACTTGTTCACTTAGTATTTTTGGCGCCAATCATCTGAACCGCCAAAATTCTCACACCGTGATAAGTAATCTCTCTATTGTTTACTTTTCCATATATACAAATTAAGTCATTTCTTTTTTTTTGCTTGAAAATTATGTTAATATGAGATCGAAACATCACTCATTAATATCTTTAATATTTATAACTAAATTTAACAATTTTATTTGGGAATCTTTTTATTTACATGTTTGATATTTTCCAATGTATAATTATCCCGCAGTATTTATATTTATGTAGTTATCCTATAAGAAACAGTCCGACTTAGAATTAGCCCCCTCCCACCCAAGAAGCCTTCAAATTAATTAGGGGGTTAATTCAAGAATTTACGATATTCACTATAAAATGCAAAAACACATTATTTTGTGTATTTTTCATGTTTGTCAAGTTATCATAAAAGGGATATTCTACGCGAGCAGGGAACTTTGCAGCAAAAAACGGGGTCGTTCATCCGCTACTGGTCTCTTTCTGCCTTAGCCTTCGCTCCCCAAAGAGCTTTCATTATTATTTAACAGCCTATGATAAAATAACAGCATCTGGATTTGAGTGGGAGGCAAATTTGAACTTTAAATATTACTATCTCAATTCTCAAAAGAGCAATAACAATAAACTAGAATTTTATTTTCAGGTTAACTATCGAGGATTATTTAGAAAATATTTTTTTCGGATTTGAGCCATATTCTCAGCGCAAACCTTGACCAAAACTGTTACCATTTTTTTTTTTTTTGAGATACCCGGTATCATTATGGTATTTCAATCGCTGCATTCATTTATAGGTACGCTGACCTTCCGCATAAGCTTTCGACTTTACACCAATATAATTTTCAAATCATTAATAGTAAATAAGAAATAAGAACACATGGTTTTGATATAGCGAAATATTTTATTAATATATTTTAAGCAATAATTAATTAACATAATTTTACAGCTGCTACTTTTGCATCGCGGAAAACTACTTGTGACAAATAACATTTTTTCAAAAACTTCTAAGATCGCATTCAAAACCACTTTCAGAACGAATTGTTGTTATATATTTGCAATTCGTGTGTGTTCTTTGTCCTTTTCACCAAATATCAACCGTGACGCTCCTAGGCTCCAGACTACTATGCGATAAAAGGGAGGTTTAGATCCGGAACGAGTTTAGGTGCGAGAGTGCAAGCTGTTTGCAACATGGGAAACAATGGGATTTAAAATTTAAAGAACAGACTTGGGGAAACGATGTTCCCGTGGGCAACGAGAACGTTTGTGCTTTTCAAATATGCAACTTTAAATTGGTGAAATTGACTATTTTTCGTCGTCGTTTGGAGAAACAAACTGAAGGCTCTTAGAAGATTACAGGTAGCTTTATTTTAGCGACATCAAGAAGAATAATATTTGATATTGTGAAAAAATTAGATTTACAAATCTATTTATTTTGATATATTGCCGCACTCAAACTTGAACTAGCTCTAAATCTGAACCTCCCCAGAGATAATTTTAGTGTGAAAATTAATGAGTTTAATGTGTGTTGGCCCTCTCTTCTTTACGATCAATGTATCAATATGTGCTTGTTTTGCAACGCAAAAATTTAAAGGAAACAGATCAGTGCTGAACATACGCATGTCAAATTGCAATAATTTGCTAAATCTGATTCGAGTTCTTTCTAATTTATTAACTAAAACGTTTGTGAGTTACGACTACAACAATATATATTAGATATTATTAGGCTAATTGGAACCTTGTTCGTATGTATGATTCGGTTCCCAGTTAGCAAACTTTCCACGAACCTTAAATTTAACTTGTCTAATATAATATGAGAACAATATTTCTTCCATCTCCCCTTGCTATATTTGCTGACCAGTCCTTTATCCTCAGAATGCAGACTATTTTATCGAATAAAAATAATATCATTATCAGCTAAAAATGTATCCTAAAACTAATTAAGCATTTGAAACTACATTAGCCATGAACTTAAATAAAATTTCTCCGTGTCTTATTTGTCTCCACATGATTATTTGTTTGGTTTTTTATGAAAGTTATTGCGCCATCAACACGGACAAATTGCATAAGTAAATAACAGACAAATAAGTAACGGACTTAACTGGTAATTACCCTCTGTTTTCATGCTTTGATAAATTTTGTTGACATTGTTCATTGCTGCTTATAGGCCTGAGGACACGAAGGAGGTCGCCACAGAAGATATTGAAAAACTGCCTGCCCACCCCTTACCTTAGACTGATCAACATATGAGTCTTAAAAGTGGGCACTACTGTTGACAACATTTTTGTTGCTCCAATCAGATTGCAAAGAAACTAAAGTGAATTTGTTTGATTGGTTAACCAATTATTGTATCTGGGACAAGGCTGCTATTAAATGTTGCGGTAAATTGACTTGTTTGCCGACCTGGTGTCTCGTCAACTTGTGACTAGAATTTGATAAGTTCAATTTAACAAAAAAAGAGATTTTAAACAAATTTTTAGAAGAAAAGAGCTTCACAATATGAAAATAGGGCATTGCGTCATTCTATGCACTCTAATTTCCCAATTACGTGTGATCCTCGTTCGTTAACTTTTGCTGTACCAATTCCTGTGTCTCCAAGTCTGATCTCCGTTAAAGGAAGTTTGTTTTTGTCGTTGATGTATCCTTCATCGAAACGCCACACAGAATCATTTGCATCACAGTTGCATTTGATTGAAGGGAGAGCACAGCTATTAGAAATTGAGCATTTGCAGGCTAAAAGTAAGGAGAAGTAACGATTTTAGAAATTGTTTAAAATCATATCTGATCATTGCCATGCACCCCAAAAGGAATGTGACATGTTTGATGTAATTTGCTAAAAACCCCCTGATGAATAGGGAGAGCACAGGTAATACAAATTCAGCATTTGCAAGATAAAAGCATAGTCACAAGAAAACTTTTGTCTGGAAACTAATAATAGCTCATTATTCTAACTTATAGTGTTGATATTTTTCGTGCCCAGTCTAGATGAGAGTGCATCAAACAGGCTTCGACCATGAAACAAAAATTCATTGAAAGAAGCCTGGACTAAACTGTTCCATTTTTAGCTATAATTTTTCTTGGTTTTAAGGTTTTTCTTATGACTATGATAAAAGTAAGTAGAAGTAACGATTTTAGAAATGCCGTTAATAATGATACCAAACAAAATTGGTTAATATTGATACTAAGTTGCTATTTTTATTAAACTGTAATCTTTGATACTTAAATTATAAATTTCTTTAATTTTGTCTCTTTAAACCTTAATCAAAACCAACGACAGTTTACTCTATTTTAATTTAATTCTAATCATATTCAAAGATTGACTGTGTAACTGGATAAACTCATCAGAATAATCTGTTTTACAAGATTCTCTCAGTTAGTTTGAAGACAAAGATTACAGATTACAGATTACAGATTACAGATTACAGATTACAGATTACAGATTATAGATTACAGATTACAGATTACAGATAACAGATTCGTATAGGAATATGTTTCTTATAATTCATTTCATTTCGACCATGAAATGTTTTGAAAGACACCGTTTTTCTAAAAATAATGCGTATTTGTCCGCAATTGTATTTTCGTTTTTGACCGGTTCGTAGCAGTTTTTTCACGCTATTAATTCAACCAAGATAAAAGATTAATTTCCTCACGACTTGTTCATATGTAAGCATTTCAAACATTGAGAAAAATAGTCATCCTAGAGAAAAATAGGAAAATGGTAAGTTTTATATCAGGACTCCTAAATACAGATGTGAAACTCCATTTTAATCTACTGAAATGTAAATTTTTAGGTTTTACTAAAAATGTGCCGTTACTTGTGAAAGAATGGTGTTTTTATTATTTCATATTTTAACAGATATTAATTTTGCATGCTTTTCCTATTTTCCCAAAGACTCAAAACTAGTTTTAATTTATCAAAATGATACAGAAAACAAGGTCTTATCTTCATTAGTCAAATAATCCACTATTTTGAGCAAGGCTAACAACGTTATCTATCAGCTATTTTGAGCTAAGGATTGGGCTGATGTAAATTCTTTTAAATAATTAGATGGTGAATTTTGATCCTTGAATTAGATTCTCCTAGCATTGTTTTAATTTTATAACCAATTTTTGCATTTCTTCTTGTTTTGTTTTCAAAGTCATCGCAATGCAAATGCTTTAACGAACCACTGGTTTCAAGGAAATCACTACCCTGGTAATATAAGAGCACATATTCTGGACTTGGCTAATTCGACTTTTTGGATAGATTGAAGCCATGCTTTAAGGTGTTTACTATAAATTTGAATTTGTCACTATTTGAAGTTCAAAGTACCATTACGGGGTGCAAGATCCAATTCCAGAAATTTTCTTCCATTTTTCTGAGTTGTATTATATTCATATTATAATAGGGAGTTTAAATAGCTATGATGGCAAGGTCAGCTGAAACGTCATGTTAAATCTCCGAAATAATCCCCAAAATTGTAAGTTGATTATTCAATGTCAGTATTTTCATAATATTAGATGTATTAATGTGGAATCTTTGCCATCAGACTCTGTCAAACGTGCTATCAGCTTTTCCAGGCACCCTATAATACATATCGAAGTTAAGAATATCAACATTCAGGGGTATCCAATACCCCTATTTTTTCGATAAACTATGAAGCAATCACAAAATGTTTAATGATTTTCTTATGACTATGATAAAAGTAAGTAGAAGTAAAGATTTTGGAAATTAAAAATGATACCAAACAAAATGTCTATATGCCGTTAATAATGATACCAAACAAATTGTCTATATGCTGTTAATAATGATCGCAAACAAAATTGGTTAATATTGATACTAAGTTGCTATTTTTATTAAACTGTAATTATTTTGGTTGTGATTTCGGATTTTGTTGGCATTTTGAGCATTTTGGCTTTTTCGGTGGAATGGGATTTTAAGCGAAATAATCGTGATACTCCGGATATTGAAAGAAAATCTATAATATAACATCAAACACACTATCCATTTAATATGTACAAATTTTCAATAAAAATCAATATTTTGTCTATCAAGAAATTTTACGGAAATAAATTTAAAGAAAATTGGAATGTGAACAAATTAACAAAAAGCTAAATACATTTACTATACGAGATACTATTGTTTTCACATACAGGGTAGGTGCATGGAAAGAACATTTGAAAAACAAACAACAAAATAAACGACAAAGAAATAAAATAGATATTGTCTGATGTTGTATTGTATATTTCCTTTTTAATATCCGGAGTATGACGATTATTTCTTTTAAAATCCGTTCACGCTGACAAACATCCGACAATCTGGAAAAAATGCCAAGAAAATTGTAATGTTTTGCAATATTAGAATAATTAGCATAATGAGCAGTCATGTGATTCAGAATATATACTGGTGGATGTCAAGAGATTAGGGGGTTCTTCGATGTTAGAGAAGAACATGAACACAATTTCTTTCTATGTAAATACATATCCTACGGGCTAGGATTTAGCAAAAATAATTCTCAACCCTCGTAATTTAGTCAAAAGCCGTGCGGCAATATTTTGCCGAAGACTTTGCCACATTTCCAAAAAAACCTTGGGCAAATGCTGCGGCAATTTTTTGCCGAAGATATGTAATGCTCAACAGTATCATCTGCTGCATTCTCTTCGGCAATGCCAAAATTTTTCCGAAGAGAATAAAGTCAGTGATGCAGGGTCACATGTCTGTCTGATTTGTCTTCTACACATTTTCACAAGCTGGAAAATGGCGATGCGAACCTCATTGTAAACTCAAGTGATTGAAGATGATAAAATGTTTGTGACAGGACTTGAATGGTTTCCACTTTGAATGGTTTCCACCTGCATGTAAATGAACTGGTCATAGTCAATAGTAATTATTTTTTAAACTTATTTATTCACCATGATCAGTAAACACCTGCAAAGTATCAACCAATTTAACAATACATTTTCTGTACAAAATACCATTGAAAGTCTATTCTGTAGACCATATAAGTACATCCAGCAAATCACAGTCACAACTGTGAAGAAATTCTTAAGACCTAAAGGTGAATAAGAATTAAATCATCTTCTTAACGGAAGCATCTCCTGCAGAAGAACTTGCAAATATGAACAGATTTTTAATTATCATATTCATTTTGGTTTTCATATTGTCATCTTGGAAACTTTATCTCAGTAGAATTGTGACAACGGGTACTCTGTACAATTTGTTATCAGAAAACATCGAAGGCAAAAATGAAGGAATAACAGCAATATCAGAGCAGTTTTTTGCTTGCGGTGCAAAAAAAGAATGCTCTTACGTCATCAAGTCTTCTGCACCACAAATCTACGAGAGCGCAACAGAAAATGCTGATTTCAAAAGTTTTGGTGTAAAAGCTAAGATCTGGAAAAAGCTGCCTGGAAAAAAACCAAGTAAGAAGTAACCTTAACCATTCACCCCTAGAAAAAGCCATTGCAAAATAACGTAAAATGTCATATTTTTCAGCGCAGGACAGAATTTCATGTTAGTTCGTTTCAGAACAATTTAAAGGCAATAAATCACTATAGAGGGGCACGGAATTTTACCAAAGTCAAATTTTGCAAATAGCTTTCTTGTTTTGGCTTTTATCAAACAAATTCTGTGCGTCTATTTATTTGTACTCGAAAATATATTTAAAATAGTATTTAATTACAATCTTCTCATATAATATTTTGCCAAATGCATATTCCCTCTCCCCAAAACATCCCTTTGGCTAGTCGATAGTACTCGGCTTTGGCAAGACAAAAGCCGATTTTTCCCCTTTCTTCGCTTCCAATCACTTCTCGGTGAGATTTGACTGTACCTATGGCTCTCTGCAGAGCTAGGAAATTTGGACTGGTCTGGATTGGAAGGGACTGGAGTGGACTGGACTGCACCAGACTGGACTGGCGTGGACTGGAGCAGTGTGGACTGCAGTGTACTCTACTAAAGAGGACTTGACTGGAGCAGATGGCACTTTAATTTATTGGACTGGAGCAGACTGAGCCAGAGCGGACTGAACTAGACTTGAATGAACTAGACAAAACCTGACTGGTCTGGAGCAGGCTGGAGTGGACTAGGATGGGCAAAGTGGACTGGACTGGACTGCACTCGTCTGCACATCACTGAAACGGACTACACTGAAAAGGACTGCACTTAAACGGACTACACTGGAAAGGACTGAATTGGAACGGATTGCACTGGAACGGACTACATTGTACAGGTGCCGAATGAACTAGATCAACCTGGACTGGAGCAGACGAATTGGAGCGGATTAGACTGAACTTAACAGATGCAGACTGAATTAGAGCAGACCGGATTGGAGCAGACTGGAAAGGAGCAGGCTGGACCGGATTTGACTGGATTTGAGAGGAGAGAACTGGGGTCTGGTAACTGGAGAGTGGGGAGTGAAATAGAGCGGACATGAATGAAGCGTAATGAAATGAAACGGACTGGACTGGATTGCATTGAACTGGAGTGGAGTTGGCTGGAGCGGAATGGATTGGGGAATGGATTGGAACAGGCTACACTGGCAAGGACTGGACCGGGCTCGGCTGAAGTGGAAGTGGACTTCACTGGAGTTTTTTAGACTTTAACAGACTGGACAGGACCGAACCAGAGCGGAGTTAACGGAACCGGACAAGACCACGCAAGACAAGACCGAATCAAGAAGATATAAAAAAATTAATAGAAACTGTGACGAGAAAAATACACTTTCAACTTAGTAGCTACCAAAAGAAGTAAAATATGAACGGACATTGAATTTATAGCAGGTTAAAAGTTGAAATGTGTGGATATGTGTGGATACACAAAAATGAGACTTCCAAAAAAAGTATTTAATTTTCCAAATTTAACTTTGAGTTTCAGTTTTTCTTCGCTGCAGGGAGGGAGTCCAAGAACGAAAAAATAAAAATGAGAAACAAATCAAATTATGGTCAAAGGGTAACAAAATCTTCAAATTGGCAACACCAAAAGTAATTCAAAAATAGATAAAATAATGCACAATCAAATTAAACAATAGCTTGGCGTAACATTCAATATACTTAGAATAGTAGAATATGAAGTCGTGTAATGTAAAATTATAAAATGTAAACAATGTAATTGCTCAAATGTGGAATACTGAAATGTACAATGTTACCATGCATGAAATACCACAATAAAAATTGACAAGGAACAAGGCCTATGCTGTACTTCATCGAAGTGAGGGAGCGAGCGCAGCGAGCGAACGAATGTAGCAAACAAGACATTTGCAACTATCTACACTCATATAAAATTAGCGTATGCGTAGACCAACAGGTCTGCACTCAGGTTATATGAAATGTGCAGTGCTTACATGCTCAATGCAGGACTGAGGAATCGTGGAATATAGAATGGTATAACTAAAAGTCGTAGAACACTAAATTGAAGGTCATCAAATGACGAGATGTTTATTGCTAAAGTTTAGACTCATTGCATGTACAATTGTTAAATACGGAATTTTAAAGTATATACTATTTAATTATGAGAAGTACAGTGCTGAATACAATTGTCAAATATAGAAGGATGTGGGGTTGTTAAACGTGGAATCCACAATGTAAATATCTTAATGTAATAGACGAAGGTAATAGACGAAGGTGGGGGGAGGGGTGCTTATTGGAGAGTGGGCCCATTCAAATAGAAATACGAAAATGGAATTGTGCAATATAGAATATGAAGTATAGACCATTTGTTAAAGTATGGAATGCTGAAACATATAATGATAACGTGCAAAATCAATAAATTTTTAATAGAGAAATAGAGGACAAGTTGCCCGGGGAAAATGCCAGTGCTGTAATTCAGCGAAGTGAGGCAGCTTTCCACTGCCAATCATTTTTCAATGTCGACTGTTGCAAGTAAGCAATATAGTAGCATAATAAAATGGAAATTACAACAACAACACTGAATATTAGTGAAGTGTGGGAGCAAGCGCAAAGAGCGACCGAACGTAGCATCATTTGCTGATGGACTTTAGCACTTTACAACCATAATACAGCAGTGCGTTGTCTTTCATATTTCTTGTTGTTCTTATTTTAGTAAGGGAAATTAAATCGTTAAGAGTACCATTTACCCTGCAACAATTAATTACCCTAATACACAGCTCCCAATATCTCTACTTTGGTATTAAGGAACAAATTTTATTTTAGCGATATCATAATTATGCCAGTTTCCATCATACCAATTATTGTTTCAGGAAAATTTATTGTCATTCCATATATTCATTTATGACAAAACATAGCATACACCTACTCCACCAAAACTACGATGTTACTCAGAGCCAAAGCAAGTCGTGAGTAATACCACATTATTCCCAATTTAAAAATGGAAGCTTTGCATTTCTCCAATTATATACTACCTACCCAATTATTCAATTCTAGACTGTCTATGAGTGCATAAAAAGTCTGTTACCATGCTATATTTCCATTCATCACATATCACAAGCAAACCAGGAGCAATGATCATATTCATTTTCTCGTGTTTTAACGGTAGACTTTACTAGCTCCCACAGAGAACCTTGCTCCTCAAGACCACTGCGGGAGATTAGCAAAGATTAGCTTTTGTTCATAATTTGCAACTATCCATTTTTAATCTTGGCAATATTTCGTTGCTAGGTGTCAGCTACATCATACCAAAATCTGGATCAAACAACGCAAAAAAGAACTGGACAGATGCAAAAGAGAATTGCATTTCTCTTGGAGGCGATCTGGTCAGTATTCTTAACAGAAAAGAAAATGAAAAAGTTAAAAACTTGATCGACGACAATGGAATGGACGATGACTTCTGGATTGGGTTGAGTGACATAGAAGAGGAAGGCAAATGGGTCTGGAGTGATGGATACACGTTGTCTTATAGAAATTGGGGGCAAAACCCAACAGAACCAAATGGTGGAAGGAGAGAAAACTGTGGTCATTTGTTCAAGAGCAATCACAAGAGAGAATGGAATGACTCAGTTTGTTCCTTAAAGTATGCCTTCATTTGCAAAATCGCCATGTAAAATTCACAAAAGAGATTCTCTTCAGACTATTAAAACGGGATTAGTATCCATAATGCATATAACATGCACTTTTGCATTGCTGTAAAGGGTTTAAAGGGGATTGGGAAACTGTATATCACTATTTCCAATTCCAATACAATTTCAAAAATACATATACGCCCCGGCTAAGTGTCTTGAAGCTCTGGCGTTCCTTACCCCCGTCGAACTACACCGGTAGAAAAACGAGTCGAAATTTTGTCCTCAAACCTTTTCAACGTTCCAAGCAAAAAACTACATTTCCGACCAGAAATCTGGAGAATATTGGCAATCCCGGCAAACCCCCCACCCTCAAAATTATTATTTGATTGAACCTATTATTTTACCTTTTTGAATAATAATTTTATGTTTGTAACATTTAATTACAAATATTAACGATAACAATGAGCGACATCTCAATGTCATCTTTTAGTCCAGCAGATTTTGTTTAAAGTGTGGGATTAGTAGTAGAAGCATTAAATTTGGCACAAAGGAAGCATTTTTCGGAAAGTTTTCGCAAAATTTTCTCTTTTCCCATATTAGTGGCAATTCAAAATGGCGTTCATCAGCGTACATAGAAAAATGCAAGAATTACAGTTTTCGACAACTATTTTTGGTAATACTGACTGAAACCCATACCATTGCTAGGATATTGTGTTCTCATTTTAAAAAGTTTCCTGTACACCACCTCCAGCTGGTTTTTTAAATGGCGCTTTTCAAAATTGCAGAATTAGACGTTGAGAATTGCTTCTACTAATGCAAACATCAAAGATACGTGCTTATCCTATGCCACTTAAATCTGGTTAATCACATTCACCAACACTGTTGAACAGTGCTGTGCATGGGAGATCAGCCTACATTTGCATCTGCTATGACATCCATTTTCCTGATTGCAGCCAGATTTCAATAACTCTTGACAGGCAACTGACGCCGGTTGTAACGTCATCCAAATTGGCTTCCACTTTTCATCTGCTTGTTTGTGCCAACCCCATTGAGAAGTTGAAGGAAGGTCAAACCTTGGAGACAAGCAGCGTGCCCAACAATATGCTGCCTGGTACATTGTATGTTTTGTATGTGCATCTGTTGTTTTTGGTATCGCTTCTGTTGATTTTCCTTTTTCTTGCAAAGAAATCTTCCTTGCTTAATTTAGGTTTGTACAAATTCTTGAGCTATCATATATTATTACGAAAAAACAGAGCCTCTTGCAGCTTAGCCAGAGGGTGTATCCAAAAGCTTTTCAAATGCATCATCATATACCTGCCATGCTCCCCATGCACTTTTCTTTCCTTCTCTTGCAAATGATGATGCTTGATTACAGCCTGTGATGGAATGGAACAAAGGCAAGCATTTGGATTTCTTCTCACCCAAATACTGTTCAATCGAGTGGGCTGGAATATACCTGAAGTTACTACCAGTACCAAATGCAATCCACAACTCTGTTAATCCAAGATTTCTAACCATTGCAACTGACAAACAACTACATCTGTATCAACTGTGCGTATCAAAATTCTCTTGTACCCTTGCATCGCGGCGTTTTTGGCATGTATAAGGATCCTAGTGTCAGCTTCTTCTTGCTTACATGGTGTTACACTTGTCAGGGCAAATCGATCATGATTGCAAATTGCTGATTCTCCTTTGCTTGATACAATCTGCTTGGTGCACCCGTGTAACTCGTTCTAAATGGGTACAACCTTCAATTCTAAAATTTAGAAAATAGGGCTAAGCTTGGTGCTATTGATGGTAATTGATTGATCTGCAAGATATGAGAAGAGCTCTGTCTTATTATCATCTACCCTTAAGAACTCTTGCCAGTTGGTTGGCACTCTGATAGCAGGCTGAACACGTCTCCTTGCTCCTGTTAAATGCTTGCTTATTGTCATGCTTTTGAGACTGTCTTGTGTGTAGACATCCTAAACGATATCTAATCTATAAATAACTTCCAGATGCTTTGCCAAATATTTTAGAAATACTTCCTCTGCATACTCCTTAAATGTTTGGCATGCAACTGGTGGCAGCATTTTGACAATTGTTGATTCAACACGAATAATTACTTGCATGTCCTTTGGCTCATCACCAAAACTATTGCAATTTTCCAAGACCTCGAGAAGATCTGATTTGGATCCAAAACGAAGGTTGCCATGCTGAGAAATGGAAGGAGGAAAGCTGTAATTCTCATGGCAGAAGAAGTCATCAAGATCCCCCTCGCGAGCTTGGCAAGGCACATACCATCTGGAAAAGAGAGAGACAGTTTCTTTCAGAGTTGTAATTCTTTGTTTGTACTTTGACGATTTCTCTGCCACTGGGCAAGAAAACAATTGAAACTTGTCTCTTTTTATCGGTGTGAACAGCGATGTATTTCTCTTGAACAGTCTTTCTTCAACAAACTCCTCATACTGTTTCTTCCCAACACTGATAATATTCTTGATGGTATCCGCTACTCCAGTATTCATAATGAATCATAGACAAGAAGGTCAGTACTTGTTTCCAAAGAGGGATTTCCCATCTCTGTGATTGTCTCGGCTAGTCTTACGGCGCTCTTTTTGAATTCTTTTTGAGCTCCCTTTGTTTCGTCATGGTGAAAAATGCTTGAATTTTTGCCCTTTTGCTCTTGATAGTAATTACCTGCAGCTGTCTTAAACTCCTTGACAGCTCGTGCTATTTCTGGGCCGGCCCCAATCCATCTCAAAAGCTCAGATGAGTTTTCCGTCAACCCAATAGCGCTTCCCTCTCCCTTGAAACCTTCCTTATGCTGCTCGTGAGCATGGTCGATCGCAATTAAAAATTGATGAATATCGATGTTTTGCCTTGTGTACTACGAAATTACTATCTTGAAATTCATTCAAGACAGACGGGGGTGCATCTTCTAAAGAAACCATAACTCTGATGTGGACGGACAACCAGCGTGAATAATTTGGATGATTTAGTGCAAAGAACCATGGCATCAGTGATATCAAAGCAGATTAGTATTACTCAAAGTTCCTTTTTCGTAGAGATTTCACAAAGGTCATGATTAGAAACTCAAAATCCAATGTAATCGACCAGTATTGGAACTGTGGACTTTCTGCTCCTCGTTTGAACCGCCAAGCTTTGAATGACATTTTCTCTATGGTTTCCTCCACCTCGTCACAATATGAATTATACGCTTTAAGCATGAGGATTTTGAGAGCACTAGCTGTATTCTGATGGGGACGTCTTGCCTTTGA
>JAYJMH010026312.1:0-18195 GCA_036873815.1 Phacellophora camtschatica
AGGCTATAGCCTTATCAATTCACCCAAAATAGTTTCAAAAAGCCTTGTATTTCGCAAAAGCTAAGGCTATAGACTTATAATTTTACCCCCAAAATCTCATTAATTTCTAAAAGCCTTGTTTTCATCCTAAACTAAGGCTATAGCCTTACCAATTTACCCCAAAATGTTCAGTTTCAAAAAGCCTCGTTTTTGGCTAAAAACCAAGGCTATTGCCTTACCATTTTCTTCCAAATCTTCCAATTTCAAAAAGCCTCATTTTTTGCTAAAACAAAGTCTATAGCCTTACTAGAAACTCAAAACCCTTAAAATTTTAAAATAAGATATTTTCATCCTGAACTAAGGCTATAGACTTACAATTTTACCAAAAAGTCCTCCAATTTCAAAAGGCCTTGTTTTCCGCCAAAATCAAGGTTATAGCATTACCAATTTACCCAAAATCTTTCAATTTCAAAAAACCTTGCTTTCAGCAAAAGCTATGGCTATACCCATATCAATTTTCGCAAATTCGTTCAGTTTCAAAAAGCCTACTTTTTGACAAAAACTAAGGCAATAAGCTCACCAATTTACCCAAAATCGTTCAGTTTAAAAAAAAACCTTGTTTTCACCCAAAACTAAGGCTATAGCCTTATCAATTCACCCAAAATAGTTTCAAAAAGCCTTGTATTTCGCAAAAGCTAAGGCTATAGACTTAAAATTTTACCCCAAAATCTCATTAATTTCTAAAAGCCTTGTTTTCAGCCAAAACTAAGGCTATACCATTACCAATGTACCTTAGCCTTGCCAAACTTTTCAAAATTCACAAAGCCTCCTTTTCAACAAAAACTAAGGCTATACCATTACCAATTTACCCAAAATCGTTCAATTTCAAAACGCCTTGTTTTTGGCCAAAGACGAAGCCTATAGACTTACCATTTCAGCCCAAATCTTCCAATTTCAAAAAGCCATTTTTGCAGCCAAAGTTAAGGCTTTAGCCTTACCAAATCTTTCAAATTTCAAAAAGCCTGGTTTTCAGCTAAAACTAAGGCTATAGCCTTACCAAATCTTCCAACTTCAGAAAGCCTTGTTTTCAGCCAAAAATGAAGGCCATAGCCTTGTCATTTTCTTCAAAATTTTCCAATTTCAAAAAGCCTTATTTTCAGCTAAAACAAAGTCTATAGCCTTGCTTTTTACTCAAAACTTTTCCAATTTTGAAAAAGCTGTTTTTATCCTAAACTAAGGATATAGCCTTACCATTTTATCCCAAATCTTCAAATTTCAAAAAACTTTGTTTTCAGCCAAAACTAAGGCTATAGGCTTACCAATTTACCCAAAATTGTTCAGTTTCAATAATCCTAGTTTGCGTTCAAAAGCGAAGGCCATAGTCTTGATATTTTCTTCCAAATCCTCCAATTTCCAAAAACCTAGCTTTCAGCCAAAGCCAACCAAAACTTACCATTTTGCCAAAATCTTTCAATTTGAAAAAGCTTAGTTTTGGGCCAAAACTAAGGCAATAGCCTTTCCATTTTACCCCCAAAATGTTCCATATTTCAAAAAGCTTAGTTTTCAGCCAAGATTTAGGTTGTAGATTTACTTTTTGCTGAAAACCCTTCCAATTTTTAAAAAACCTGTTTTTCTTCGTAAACTAAACTATAGACATACTATTTTAACCAATATTTTCTAATTTCAAAAACCTTGTTTTCATTAAAAACTAAGGCTATACCCTTATCAATTTACCTCAGAAGCGTTCAATTTCAAAATGCCTTGTTTTCAGCCAAAACTAAGGCAATTACCAATTCACCAATTTACCCAAAATTGTTCAGTTTAAAAATGCCTTGTTTTCAGCCAAAAACAAAGGCTATAGGCTTACAATTTTACCCCCAAAAGTTTCCAATTTCAAAATGTCTTGTTTTCAGCCAAATTTTAGTTTTTAGAAGTACCATTTTACCCCAAATCTTCCAATTTAAAAACGCCTGATGCTCTGCCAAAACTAAAGCTATAGCCCTTCAATATCACAATAAATAGCCTTACCGTCAAAACAGTCAAAACAGAGCTTATAGCCTTACCAGTTAACCCTAAATCTTCAAATTTTAGCCAGCATAGTTTTCAGCCAAAACTTAGGTTATTGACTTTCATTTTTATTTGAACCCTTTCAATTTAAAAAAAACCAAGGCTATAGCCTTACCATTTGATCCCAAATCACCCAATTTCATAAATGCTTGCTTTCAACCAAAAACGAAGACTATAGAATGACCAGTTTACCCCAAATCTTTTAATTTCAAAAAACCTAGTTCTCATCCAAAAGCAAAGGCTATTGTCTTACCAATTTACCCAAAATCCCCCAATTTCAAAAATCCTAGTTTTCAGCCAAAGACTAAGGCTATAGACTTACCATTTTACCAAAAATCTTCTAATTTGAAAATCCTACTTTAGTGCCAAGCACTAAGAATATAGCCTTCTCATTTTACCCCAAATCGTTCAATTTTAAATAGCCTAGTTTTTGGGCAAAGACTAAGGTAATTGACTTACAATTTGACACAAAATCTATCAATTTCAAAAAGCCTTGTTTTCGGCTAAAACTAAGGTTATAGCCCTATACTTTTACCCGAAAATCTTTCAATTTCAAAAAGCCTAGTTTTCAGCCAAGAACAATGGCTATATAGCATTATCTTTTACCAAAAACCTTTCATTTTCGAAAAGGCGTTTTTTCAGCCAAAAACTAAGGCTATAGCCTTACTTTTTACCTTGTACCTAACCTAGCCTAAAGCTATGGAATGACTTACCAGTTTGAAATTCCTCTTCAAAATTTTTGTTTAAAAAGAATCTTAAAAAACATTTAGAAAATTATATCTCAATGCCATTGCACAACAATTAAAACTCTAATTCCAATATTTTGGACTATTATATATTTAAATTAAATTAACCTTAATTTGGAAGTCCTGGTTTTTAACGACAGAGAGGGCTCTCTTCCCATTTGTCTATCTACTTAGAGAGCTCCTCCTCAAGAATTCTGCTGAAAATGAACATACAAATTCGTTTATTTAATTTAGAAGTACCATCTACTTCGGATAGGGGGTTTTATTCAAGGAAATCTTGAGCTAACCCAAAAAATATAATGGAGCTAAAACACACACCCAAAAATATTATAGTATGGCACCAGTATTTGAAGCAATTTTCCTGCTGATAACATATTTTATTAACATTTAAATGCTGTTTCTTGATATTTTAACCAAAAATATATGATTTTAAATTTTTAGAGCCGAAATTATATTTTTTGATGAAAAATTGTCCAACTGAAAAATATAGGACACGCCCCCCTACCCAAGTTATGTCATCGGGGGGGGGGGGGGGGGGATCTAAGATTATAAAATGACTCTCGCGCTTCTGTAAAAATAAGGTGATGCGGTGGCGCAAACCGCAATCTACTGATAACTAAATTAGGAGAAATGAGATATGGCCAACAATTTTCCTGTGGAAAATAAAAATACTCTGCAACCAAATCTTCAAGAATTGGTAAAAATAATAAAAAATGGAATGGTAAATCATTTTAAATCTGTTTCTGTAGAGATTGTTGATTGCCCAGACCTGAGAAAAGAACCTTTTGGTTTGGTAGAAAGTGGCCTATGTGGTAGAACCAAAATACTGGATGTTGGTGGAGTTCCGAACTTAATCCCACTGCCAAACCTCGAAAAGATTTATAATTTTGACGACTTGGCAGCAATCATAGAAATGGAAAACGCTTACTTTGTGGGAGCTGGGGCAGGTGGATGCCATATTTTGGGAATAAACAGTGAAATGATGGCAAATATTAAAGTTGGTGGTAGGTTTTATTTGTATGTATGTAAGTTTGAGTACATGGCTACATAGTCTAGATCATAGCTATTTCCTAGTAATAATTTCCAAGAACATTGAAATTCAGACAAAATTCGACATATTGGGGCAAAATTTTGGGGAACAATGTAGAGAACAATGCCCAAGCTATTGCTTGCTAAAATAAAGAAATTTAAAGAAAACAACAGAAAAAATTTGGGCAATTTACAAACCAAGATAGCACACCCCCCAAATGTTATTACCTTGCTACGCCTATCTGTCTGTGTGTTTTTACCTATGTTTGGTGGGGGGGGGGGGGGTACTTTATTACAACAATTTATACCTGCATCTGCTCTGGAATTTGACAAAAGGACCCATTTGTAATGACAGACTTTTAAAGAACCTATGTCTGTGAGTCTGGGTAAATTTTAAGACCTGCTTTGACCAGCTAGATGTGGTTGTTGTTGTTTCTAAAATGTTGTCACATTGCAAAGAGATTTTTCAGTTTCTTTGTTTTTTGCATAGATAGATCATCATTTTGCATAGATAGATCATCATTAGATAAATAAGAGGCCTAAATTTCTCCACTCTACAAAATTGTCTTGACCCCTTAACAATTTTATGCAGACAAAAAAAAAATTAATTGAAAATTGTAAATAAAAACTTGGGATTGTTTGAGTTACAAAAAACAAGGATCACATTAACCCAAACTTTTAATAACCTCATTTACTTCAATTAATAGTAACATATTTTTTCAAGGCAATGAAAATATTGGAACCATGGTAGCATTAGTTGGCAATGACCAGAAATGTCATTTAAAGAAATATCAGCACAAAGAATTTTGTTTGCTTGGTAACTTCTTGGCATGTGATGGAAAGCCAGGAAAAGTGCTCAAAGTTAATGCCTCAAGACGTAGCAGCAAAGAAAATTTTGTTTCTGCTCTCAGGCAAGTGATTCATGCAAGTTATGGAAGTGATCCTGTGGCATTAGGAGGAGTTTTTCTTATCAAACATGGGAAAGCAAAATTACATGTGATGCCTGACTTTTGTAAAGAGCCTCTTCAAACGGACAGTGATGTTGAAAAATGGTTAAAATTTTATGAAATGAATTCCCCCTTAGTTTGCCTGAGTGTTCTTGTTAGCACGGATCCAGGCTTGGATTTACGACTTGAGCACACTCATTGTTTCAGTTACCATGGCGAAGGTGGCCATTACCATTATGATACTACTCCTGATGATGTTGAATATGAAGCATATTACAGCCTTGCTGAAGAAATATGGAGAATAGACAGGCCTGAGAAAACACACACAATTGGCAGGGATTGAATGCAGAGAAGCACACAAAAAATGAATAAAAATTATGATTTGTGCATATATATAATATGTATATAAAAAGATACTAAGATAGAGGCGGATGCAAATATATATAATATTACTATATACAGTATATATATATATATAATCCAAAGGCTTTAACTTTTAAAGTTAGAACATCTAATAATTGCCATTGAAACAAAAATCTTTGTAAATATTTATTTTATGTGAAATTGAAATCTCATGAAAAAAACCTTGCTTTTTTATGAAATGTTATTTATTATTGATTCTAAAAGGTTTTACGTACCGAGGTGGTATTTATGTGCTACTGTGGTACTGTGTGTGGACATTATTTTATCACTGCTACCCCTTGCTCACCTCAACAAGGAATCCTTGCCTTTAACAAAAGTGTAAACTATTCCGAAGAGACAGCACCAGGGTAGAGACCTGTCTCCCCACTTCTCCACAAGTTCCGGTTTCCAAATCATCCAAAATTATAGGAAGAAATGTTGAGTGTGTGGAGGGTAAAGTTTTTCATTGGATCAGCTTTGTTTCGTTGGTAAGTCTGATGTAAAAAAATGTAAACTAAATGTAAACTATTTGTAAATTGTCAACAGACGGGCGCGACAGACAAGCCAACTGCGACCAGTAACCCAATGTAGTGCCACCATAAAACAACAAGGGACTTTAAAATAAAAAATTACCCCAAAACTCTACCAATAAGTAAAATCAGCCATTATTTGGCATTAATAAGTCTAACAAAAAGGGCTGAGGTGCTAAGCCCCCCAGCACTATACCCCATTCCCTGAATACCTGACCATGACTAACTCCCCTTACACTGTCTCGCTATTCTTCGGAAGAAGAAATTCACAGCCGAAAATTTGCCTTTCTGTCAGCGGTTGAAACATTTTATGGGATGCGACCTCGTTTCCAGGAACATTTCAAAAAATTTCTCAATACTTTTACTACCCTAAGTACCAGAACCTTGAAAATAAAGAAACGGTGCCTCTTAAATGTTACCTCTTAAACGGTGCCTCTTAAACGGTGCCTCTTAAACAGTGCCTCTTAAACGGTACCTCTTAAACGGTGCCTCTTTAACGGTACCTCTTAAACGGTGCCTCTTAAACAGTGCCTCTTAAACGGTGCCTCTTAAACGGTGCCTCTTTGCGTGTATCAAAAGTTTAATAAGACTGTAGAAAATATCATAGTTCTTAACGAACATATGGCGCAGTCAATTAATGAAAGTATTCAAATATTAATGATTGCACACAAGATAGAACAAATACTTATTCGTTTCCAGCTATTTTTGGAGACTAGATTATCAGCTGCAAAAATTAATGAATTTTGGCAAAAGAGTTGTGCAGAATATTACCCATAAGCCGTTAATTATTTTCATTTTATCTTTATAATTACGTCTTTGTCAAGCCTTCGTGCAGTCGCTTCGAAGGCGGGTACACTTATAATCTCAATGGAATATAACTTGTAAAGATCTCTATGGTTAGCACATGAAATTGGCTTGTTGAAGGTGGTGTAACTATTTTTTTCAATCGTTCTTGTTTACAATGCAATCACGCTGTCCGGGCGCTGAAGCAGTTGGAAATTCTGAAGTTATAAAAGCTTCTTCTCGATAATAAATTACGAGCAACATTACGCAACTTCTTTATTGGTGAATTTTAATCTTTGAAAATTCTGCAATTGATGAGTTGGAAATGTCGTTAGAAAACTATCGATGTTGTGTCATGGTATTTCATGTTTTTCTCAGTAGTTTATGGTGAGTAACTGTAGAATGGCTCTTCGAAATGATCATAACATCTAACTTGCCATAATTGAAACTAAATGGTACGGTAGTTGGAAGAGAAGTGCCTTGGTAAGGTTGGCTACTAATCCACTAGTATTTTGCTAAAAACCTTTAATTGACAATAAATTTTTGAATTTAATTTGTTTGTTAGGTTTCTTTAGATTTCTTTGCTACAGAAGAGTATTAGTTTTGGAAATTATGTTTTTTATTGGCATTGATAAAGTAGACTTCAACATAAATTTTTATACTTTTTCGCCAACTACGGTGTACTCTCGAATCTGGAATAGACGCCCCCCTGCTTATTCGTTTTCCAGAATTTTTCCACCCTGTACATTTTTATTCTAACTCCCCCCTCCCCGCTTATTAATTTTGAAGAAAATCTGCCGAGAATTTCCGCTTTTGCTCCTTTTTCACAGTAATTTCGTGTTACAAGCAGCCTAGAAGGTCAAAAAACGTGTTCAAATAAGTTATTAATGGATTAACTTCGAGACTAAACCCTGAGCTAAAGGAAATCCAGCGTTAATTGCTTTCTCAAAACTATAATGTAGCATCATCAGATAGTAGCAGCAGAAATCCATATTTTTGGTTTCATTGAATATATGTCTCCGAAGCCTCTCAGATCAAATTCAAGCAAAACAGAATCATCAAAACTAATCTTCTCCGTAGCAGCTTCGGAAACGTGGCGACATTTCTTTAGGCTACTCGGTAGTATTCGATACTCAGTAGTATTGTATAGTAAATTTGTATAAGTAGTGTAGTTATATTATATATCCTAAAGTAGTTAGAATATATGTACAACATATTATAAAGTAGTTGTGACGTAAAACTTTATATCTTCAATCTTATCGTGTCAGGTTGACTCAAAACGTAACTGGGAGTTACGAAGAAACTCTCAAAGCAAACAAATTCCTGGAAAAGTTACAAAATGCACATGACTATGAAACGAGTGTGCGACCAAATTTCCAAGGTAATATTTTCCTAATTTAAACTTTTTATTAATTTTTATGATTAGTTTTTATACAGAGAATCTCCAGGGTGACCCACAGAAAATGCTGACTGAACCATGGGTTTTAAAACACGATTAATGTTGTTAACAACGTGCTCTTTACTGAGAAGGCGCAACTGCTTCACAATATAGGACACAGTAAAAAGCACGTTGTACAAACAACATTAATTGTGTTCTAAAACCCATTGCTGAAATAAAAACATCAACAGAAAAAAATAAAACATGTAATCAGCTGAATGAAAGCAAGAAATAAAGAAGATTAAACAAGCACCAAGCAGAAATGTATTCAACGTCTTATATTTTATTCAACGGTTTATGCCTTATATTTTTATCTTTTCTTTACAGGTAGTATGCTCAATGTAAGTACGTCTTTCTCGCTTGTGTCAATGGATAACTTAGCTGTTATGAGCATGGTAAGTACTTAATTAGTTAAAACGATTGGATAAGGACATTTTTGAAAACATAACTACAGTAGAAACCCGTTTGAAAGAACCTATATTTTTGGTTACCAGCCTGCCAAATATCCTTACGACACCCTTAAAAACATGGCCGGGAGATAGACGAAGGGTAAGTTGACTGAATGACTTTTATATTCTTTTATAGTAAATTTTGTGAAAACGTTATGAAAAAAATTCAGCCTGAAGATTCTTATATTTGTAGGTTTCTACTGTAATTTTTCTTGAATATTGGTTGTCTTTCTAAAGCAATATTCATTGGGTTGCATTGTGGCGTTTTTAAAGGTTTAGCTTTTCCCTCCCGCACAACAACAGATAATCTCTGTTGTTAGAAAGATTCCACTACGGAGAGCGTTTTTCGAAAAGTAGACCATTTTACGCAGAGCATCCAACGTGTGTGCGAGAAGCTACAACGTAAGGAAAACGTCAGTTTTCAAAAATTTCTGGGAACATGTGAATATGGCCTACGTTTTTTAGAATTTCACACGATTGCTGTTTGTGATTTATTATGTTCTCCCAAAGGATTACAGCGTTGACTTCTACTTGCACCATAAATGGCGAGATGAAAGATTGAGTCACACAAGCAAGGACGCAATTGACGTCGATGAAGAACTACAACAGAAAATCTGGGTTCCAGACACATACATTGTTAACTCAAAGGAGTCCAGATTCCACAAAGTTCTCCTTAATAACAAAAAGATACAAGTTTCATTGGATGGTACCGTTGACTTGAGTCTGAGGTACATATTTTTTTATAGCAGAGTATACCCTTTGTAAAAACATCAGGTTAAGATTGAATATAAATTTTTGTAGCTTAGAAAAAATTTACATTAAATGCAAACAAAGCATGCAGATGTTTAACCTTGGACCTGAAACAGGCTTTAAGTATTTTTGAAAAGGGTGGGAAGCAGTAAGTTTGTTAAATGTCTGCCCAAAGTTGAGAACAATCTAGGCTGAGCCCGAAACTAGCTTTAATTTTTCAAAAAAGCTTTTAAATGTACTTGTTGTTGCTTTCCATGTTTACATGCTTGTTATTACGCTTGGTATTACGCTTGTTTTTAAGTACGGAGTTAGAACTCAAGTTTCAATTTTTTGATAATTTGTATTACAAAGGCATCCGTAGATTTAGTGCAATCGTCATAGTTATGCAAGGCTTCAAGGTGAAAATGCAGGAATATTTCTCGACTTGGATTTTCCGCATTGTAACCCGAACTTCGAAAAATGGCAAATTCCAACATCAAAAAAGAACTCTTAAAGACTCGTTTTAATGATCCCCAAAAAGTTGGAGATTTCAAGTCTAGAATTTGGGCTCTAATATTGCCAATCTAGCCCAGACGTAGTAGTTTCTTGGAAAAAGATTTGTAGTTCTTTAAATTTGCAATAACAGCGTAACGGATGTTTCTATTTTTACTCATTACAGGTTGACCACACGAGCATCATGTCAACTTAATTTTAAATTTTTTCCGTGGGATACTCAGCGATGTGTCTTAATCTTTGAAAGCTGTAAGTATAAACTTTATCTTCTCAAGCCCTCTGTAATTTTGCTTTTTCTTCAGAGTTAAAATCTCAACCCCGGGGTTGAAATCTCTATATAATCAAGCTCTGAGGTTGCGATGATCTCTAGTAAAGCTTTTGCTCAAAATAGTTACACTTTGTAGTTACATTTGGCCCAAATTTAAAATGTATATCTTGGAACAACAAGAAGTAGCAATGGCGCAAGATTCCACAAGTTAATCGTTGAAGCTTGTCCTCCTTGTTTTCGTAAAGAATTGGCAATAATTGCTGATGAAATCTGGAAAAAAATTACTTGATTCTAAAAGTTCTTCTGAAATCTCGGTTTTCGTAAATTCGCCGAAGAATCATTGGTTATGAAAACTTGGCTTTATGGTACAAAATTATTTTTCGGAAATATTAAAGGCTCTCATATTTAATGGTAGAGATCAAAATGTTTCTCTGTTGTACTTTGATTTCGTGCACTTATTTTAAGGTGCAAGAAAAAGGAGATGTTGTAAGAAGAAGGTATGTCGCTTTAGTTTTAAACTGGAAACGTCATTTGCTTTTTTCAGATAGCTACGACGATAAAGAAATACGATATCACTGGAACAGAAAGCAAAAAGAGAGACATAAAAAAGAGTTATCCAAACCTGGGAAAGTGAAAGAGTTATCTCAATATACATTGATAAATGTTGGGTTTGAGAACATTACGAATCAGTATTCATTGGGTATGTGACACTGTATATGGCATATATTGCGTATGCGCCTATTTCTCCCAATGGGTCTCTGCGAAGGAGATACTTCTCAGCAGGGGAAATAGTAAGCCGCTGCAAGTTGGGAACAAAACAGACTTCTACAGTTGAACCCCGCTTTCTCGAACTTTCAAGAAGAATAAAAATTTGTTTGAGATGTAGAGTTTTCGAGATAAACAAAGCTAAATCAACGCTGCCGGAAGTTCAAGTGAAGCGAGCTCGAGTTAAAGAAATTTAATTGTATTATAAAAAAACTTACATTATACAATTTTTCTAAAATCTTAATCACATTGTCTAAAAAGCCAGTTTTGTAATAAATGCAATTAATATTTCAGGAAATTGGTCAACATTGATAGCTGTGTTTTATTTGAAAAGGAAGAACGGACTGTATTTGCTGCAGACGATGGGACCATCATTAATAACAGTTTGTATTTCCTGGATCACATTTGTTATACAATTGGACCACTATCCAGCCCGCATTAGCCTCGGAATCACATCTATTCTCACGATGGAGGCCATACAATTATTCATCGAAAGTTCTCTGCCGCAGGTTTGTCTTGTAGTTTGGAAAAAAGTTTTATTTGATTTGTTTATTTTGCTGTTTAAAAAGTAAATTAATTGTCAACTTGAAGTAAATTTTGAACGAAGTTAAACTGCCATGCCGAGAATAATTTGAAATATTTTGTCTACAGAAAGAAACACAAATCAAAGAGATGCCTGCGGTTGCCCGAAAATAGAAACTGGTTTTCTCGAAATGAGAAAAACTAAACTAAAATTGAGAAGAAAAAAACTAAATCATATAGGTTTACCTCACATTCTTACTGTGTATTCAATTAAATATGATGAATTTTATTGAGAATGGAATGAAACCATGCCGCACCATTCGTTTTAGTTACTGGATGGAGTTAGATAAAACATGATGGCCTTTATTCGAATTTATCTTTGGTTGGAACCATGCGCCTATTTTGCCAGGGACGCATTAACCCATAGGCCTACTACTGGGCCCCAAGGTCCCTCACAATCCTAGAAATTTAATTTGAGTCATGCGCCAATTTCGTCAGGAACGCATTAACCCACAGACCTACTGGGTCCAAGGTTGTACCATCGGAAGCGAGGGAAGGGGGGCTGTAGCCCCCAGTAATTACGAAAACGATAGTGATTTAAAATAGTTGATTGATTAAACCTGTGTGCTCTATTTTTCTGAGAATGATTTGTGAATTTAATATGTATCTAGATATATTCTAAAGTTGTCCAATAATCCAATACGTAGTTGCTTGAAATGAGGAAATGACTGAATCTTGTGAAAGATTCATATTTTTGGCACGAAAGCATGTTAATACGGACACTAGAATTAGGAATATTAACATCGAAAAGTTTTGGACTGAAAAGTTTCGGACAAATAAAGTGAATCTTCCACCAGAAATAGGTTATATATTGGTTAACAAAGCATAACTTTATGACAAAATGCAACTGTATTGCGCTAGACACGGTTATATTTTGAAGAGAAATATACCAAAACAATCTTCGGACACTTTATAGTGGTTTCGGACAATTAAAGTAAGGGACAAATTTTTGACCGAAAGTTTGATCGTCCGAAACGTTTGGACGTTAACGTATGTTGCAACATTTTTTATCGTATTTCCCAGATTTAGATGTGACTGCACGCAAAAAGTCATCTATCACGATGAACTACTTTTGTTTTCGTACCAAATTTAGGTGAGTTATCTGACGATGTTGGATGTTTACTCTGCTACGTCATACTTCTTTGTATACTTTGCAATGCTGGAGTATGCTTTGGTTTTGATGGTGTTGGAGAAAGCAAATAAAAAGAAGTCAAATAAAACGCAAGAAATTATACAAAAGGATAAGGTATATTTTGCAAGTACCCGATGGCCCAAAAAAGGCCCCCACTTTTGCAAAGCTGATGATGGGAATGAGCTTTAATTCTGATAATTTTCATTTTGCTTGGATTTGATATAAGAGACTTCAATTTATAGTTTGATACCCCTGTTTGTCAAAATCTTCCCAATAATCACTGAGGTAAGATCAATGAAACCAAAATAGAGGCTTTCTGCTGCTGCAATCTGTTGAAAATACATAATGGCTTGAAAACATAATGGCTTGAAAAGGCCATTGACATTGGCTTTCCTGCAGTATGGCTCAGGGATTACTTATTGGGTTTTGGCAAACAAGGTATCAAATTTTAAATTGAATTCTCTTGCTAGACTCATTACAAAAGTCGTTCGTTCGCTCCTCCGCTACACCTGACTGTTAAGCGACAACAACAACGTTAAATAATGAAAGTACAGGGAACTTTTGTGGTGAGTCTAGCCTCTTACATACACTTCACGCAAAAATATAAATAGCAAAACTGGAGCTCCTATCTCCATACCAGCTTTGCAAGCATGGAAGCATTTTTCTGGCGCCATCCGGTGTACCGATGCTGGCATTGTATCAGCAATGAATATGAATTATATCGAAATAAGAATAAATAAAATTCATATCCTTGTGTAGAGAATTTACTGCCTTCAAAACAAATCCATATTGGCGACACATACCCGTACCCAAATATTAGACACCGATATTAGAATGTACCCCCCTCACCCCGGTTTTACATGTAACCCAAAGTCATCCTAATGTCTGGCTGAAGTATTAACTGAAATATTAGATCTGGCACGTGAGAAGTTTAACCCATCGGAAATGGTGATGCCAGTTTTTTCGCTCCTATTTTCTTATCGAAGAAGGGCTGAAGCAATAAAACAATGATGTGACGTTTTATGATAATTTTCTGAAAAGCTGATACAAACAAGACTAACACAAAGTAATCACGTTTACACAAATAAGGTCAAATGGCTTAACCAAAGGTGGCAAGGAAAAGGGGGGGGGGGGGCAATTCAATGCGTTATCAACAAAGAAAAGGATCCCGTTTAATTTTTAGGAAGTGCTGCAAGATAAGTAATTGTTAAGGAATGGCCAAAACGCGCGCATATAACCGGGATCTTGCCCCCTTCGTAGATACATCCACATTGAGCTTATAGGCTGCACTTAACAAATATTGAACCTCCCGTCACGAACTTGCTGATGACCAGCACACATAAAATTATTTGAACTTCTTTATGACACATGGTTTTACTAATTATATTGAACGATGCAAATTTGCATTCTGCCTTCATCTTTGGCGTCATTATACCAATTTTTCGGGAATGAAGGATACCAATTTCTTACTATCCATGAATTGCAAAGTACTCGTATTTGTTAATCAGAACCATAAATATTGGTAAACTCCGCACACATGTTGTTTTCTCTGACTTCATGCTCACAGTCTTAGGTCGCCATAATGCTGCAAATGTGCCAAAAATGAGATGCAGATTCGAATACTTGGCAATATTATTGGGTAGGAAATTTTTCAATTTTAGTCCTCCATTCCTAAAAATGGGTGCATTAACGCCCATGCTTTTGTTTTTCACGAAAGAGAATTTCCCTCATTTTGATTTCAGACATCCAAGCAAACACAATTCTCCGCATTTTGATATATTTTCTCTAAAATTTTAATGGATTTTTTAATTTGTTATTTAATGGTGAAACATTTCAATCGAAAAATAATCTTGTAACAGCCAAGATCGCTCTCTGCTGATATGGATGACATATCTCAAAAGGTTGAAGGAACAGACAAAAATGAATTGGTAAACGAAACACAAGGCATGTCAGAAATCCAAATATCACCAGGTTCAAGGCTATGGATAAGACATCCTCAAATTAAAGTAACAACAAAGACTGCATATGACATTGACAAATTTTCAAAAATATATTTCCTGTCACATTCACTGTCCTTAATGTTATATTTTGGATTTATGTAAATTTGATGGTCACTTGAACTAAAAATCCATTAATTGAATAATAAAATTCCCTTAAAAGTAAATTGCTCTTCAGAAAAAGATTGGTGAAAACCTATAAAATTGTCTATAAAATTTACATCTGCTTTCTCTGCTGTCCGTTATCTCAAACATTCGAATTTCTATCACCTCTCGTTGGGATTCTTTCTCGATGTAATCGTGTTGTAATACTGCCTGCTATCTCCAATCACCGGCATCACCAGCCCTAAAAATCTGGAGCAGAAAATTACTGACGGGGGCCCCAGGAAAATTTTGTTTAGCCACGTTTTTAGACTCTAGGAAAAGGCTGGCGTCGGCCTTCTTGGCATTTCAATATGTCATGAAGTTTTTGAAATTCAACGATCTCAAGCCGTATTTAAAAATCCGTCTGTAGTCTCAGCATTTAAAAATCGAAAAAACAGAACGCAAGTTTTATCATGGCGTACATATATCTAAGACGGATGGAAAAATAGCCTGAAACTTGCCAAAAATTAATAAAAAAATTATTCCAAAAAAAATGGAAATTGTTCCTTCACCTACAGTTTTTCAACGGATTTCGAGAAATTAGAAAATCGAAATTCTGAGCAATAACAAATTCTTCTTTTAACTTTTTGAGAAGACTAAATAAGAACACTTATTAAAAATTGCAACAATGCGATTTTTTTTATTAATCTTCGAGACAAAGGGCCTTTTAATCTATTTTGTTGGGACTAAAAGGGGCACTTTTCAATTTTTCACGTGAAAAGGCACATTTTTCCATTTTAGGGTCACTTTTCAATGTTTGTAAAAAAGTGGAGGGGGGCACGTGCCCCACGATTCCTACGTCTCGATGCCAGTAATTCGAAGAAGCTCAATACGGATTAACAAGCTCTCCCAGAAACCACAATTCATCAAACAACCATCTCATTTAGAGAAAGAGATTGCCTTGCTATTTTCATGAAGGACAAGGTCTTGTCAAGAATTCCAGCCATTTCAGTAAATTCACAATCTCGAAACGTCCTAAGGCTATAACAAACTCGTAAAGGTCTTGGGCTAAGAGACTCGTGTATAATTGATACGTATTTGTGCTAATAATTCATCGTATTTATCATCAAAGTGTACAGAAATATAGGCATTGGTCAACTGTGTCTGGTATCTTGTGACAACGTCATGGGCTCATGGGTGAAGTAAACCCTGATTTTAGTGGTGCCCAATTGGACTATGTATCTAATATATGCGATTGCTCTTTGTTTATATAATAACGCAAAACCCCTAGTATATATCTTACGCCCTTAAAGGCCTTACGCATCCAAATATTTAATGAAAATTTTTTTTCATTTCTTGAAAACATTTTTTGAAAAAAAGTTTGATACCAAAATTAGCACTCTATTGCCACCGAAAAGGTGTGAAATTATGGTTTGAAATCAGGCGGTGATCGCGAAAAGCAACCACACTCTATGACGTCACATTGATGAGTCCAGAAAAAAACATGCTCAACCAACGAGTGAGAAACAAAGCAGTGAGTTGAGATTTCCTCACATTGCTGTTTTAGTTTTTTTGATTTTCATGAAACTTTCACAAGTAAAGTGTTCAAACAATGTCGGAAAGTGAAACTGACGATACAAGGAGTTTGTCAAGTGGAGATTCAGCTGTAAACAGCGATTTAGAATCTGATTATGGCGAGGTGAAGGCGCGGTCTTGCCATATCAAGACGAGCCTATTGCAAATGTTCCCGAAGGTGAGGTTGACCACAGGTTGGCTGCTTAGGCCATATACGGAAGCAGAAATTAAATACATTTGGTACCTGTTTTCTATCTCAAATTGAAGGAGCACAGTCAACTTCTTTCTCGTTTGCTTCATCGATATTGGGAACAGCATCGTTATTTAGCTTTGGACGGATACCAAGCTCCCGAGCTACATCCCTTCTCATAAAAAATAACTATCTTCAAAACGAATTGAGCACAGCGACGAATATTTTGCTGGCGTAAAACCAGGCCGGTGTCTGCGTACAAATCGTACCCACTTTTAATGTCTTCCAAAGTCGGCTGCTTTATCGGGAAAGTTATGAAAAGAAATACCTTCCGTGAACTGTGTATTTGTGCAGCTAGCTCTGTTTCTCGCTCCAGCAACGCAAGATCGACCACAAACACGCCGCGCCTTACTCACACTCGTCATGTTTTTCATACTGTTTTGTTGAACATGCTCGATTTGTTTTATGAGGACTCATCACTGTGACGTAATTCACAGGAAACTCAATTTCGCAATCAAAACACTAAATTTGCCAACTTTGACAATTAATAACAAAAAAAAAACTATGCAATGTTTTGAAAAACAGTTTTTTTGTTTTGGAAGGAATTTACAAAAATGCGTTATTTTCATTCAAAAAATACACACGAAATATTTCGATGCATAAGCCCTTTAAAATTCATTGGATAAGGATTGAAATCCATTGGTTAAAGATTGGAAAGCAAAATACTCTGTGAAAATACTCTCAAGTTGACTAATCATTCATAATATTCTATTTCTTCTTTCTAAAAACCTGTAAAATGAAAAAAAAAAAAAAATCTTGTTTATTTCTTCTTGGCACTAGATTGACGACTATATCGGTTGGCCAATTTCTTCTCGCATTGATCCACAAAGCGAATTCCTTTTGCATGTGGCCCAGTTAGTGAAAAACAAACAACAAAAGTAACTCTTGAGTCAGGTCTCCAGTGCATATCTGGAATGCCGACGGCGTTTCTTGGTACAGATATTTTTACGTTTCCAGGGTCCATTAAAATGAATGGATGTTTTGCAGCTCTTCTTGAAGAAGCTGGGGATACATTGATTCTTCCTTTCAATTCAAAGAGGTGGTCTCTGGCATGAGTTTCCCAAAATGCTGGCCCAAGGCAATCGTCATTCTTCTGGCCACGGCTGCTTTCACCTCGATCACCAGGGATGCGCTTTTTTCTTTCTGCCTCGGAAAACAACTCTTCCAGCTCGGAGCGAGAAATAATGGCGTGAATGCTTTCCAGTGTAGTGTCCTTTCTAATGAAAAAAAGTTGCGAATGTCGGTAAGGGTTCCCTTGTGTTAATTTTGTGCAATTTTTGATTGCATCGACAAAGCCCGGACGATCATCTAAACTTGCACTCTTGCATATGTTGATGAAGCAAAGGATATATCTGTAAAAGTGACTAAACGCATCATTTGGTAACTCTTTTTGCCAGCGCCTGACTAGAACCGAAGCATCTGACATGTCCATGTGGGAGCTATCTTGTACTGCTGCAATATTCATAAGATCACGCGTGTAATCCAGCATCCCGTACTTCTCCACTAACGTTTTCAACCAAATAAATAAATTTTGGCGATCATGAGGATTGAGCTTGTGGACTTTTCTTTCTGCTTCGTGATAGATCATCCAAGATACTCGTAATCTTATGATCTCTTTTTCACTTTTACCTCCTTTGAAATGCTTCGAGGAAAGATCTTCACAGATGCGTGGAATATTCAGCGATTGAATCATTTTAGCCATCCTCCTTCCCCTTGTCTTTCCGATAGTTAGCATTAAGTTTGTCCTGGCTTCATCGGCAAGTTTCATAGTATGAGTTGGATCAATCAATTTTGGAACAGTCTGGACGATTGTGTCAACTTCATCCAATAACCTGAAGCAATCACCTATTGCCCCTCCGAAAAAATCATCTTCTAGAATGAATTTTATGGCCTTTTCAGAATCTGAATTCATGTGTGATATGAGCCACTC
>JAYJMH010026323.1:0-43444 GCA_036873815.1 Phacellophora camtschatica
TTTTCTAAGGTGTCAGTTCGGCGGTTCCTTTTGGGGCGAATAATTATTAGCCCTTACTAAGCCCTTACTAGTCCTTAGGGTTTTTCTAAGGTGTCAGTTCGGCGGTTCCTTTTGGGGCGAATAATTATTAGCCCTTACTAAGCCCTTACTAGTCCTTACGGTTTTTCTAAGGTGCCAGTTCGGCGGTTCCTGTTGGGGCGAATAATTATTCGCCCTTACGGTTTTTCTAAGCCGCCTGTTCGGCGGTTCATATATATTAGTAACAGACATAAAACCAGCAAGTTTTCTAAGCCGCCTGTTCGGCGGTTCATGTTGGTACTGGCTTAGTTCGATAGCGGTAGATTTTCTAAGCCGCCTGTTCGGCGGTTCATTGACAACTCAAAAAAACAAACGTATCCTAATCTTTCTAAGCCGCCTGTTCGGCGGTTCATTGTTCCCACGTACAGAACATCCATTGATCCATTTTCTAAGCTGCCTGTTCGGCGGTTCATTGCTAGATATTAGAACACTTAGCACGCAGTGGTTTCTAAGCCGCCTGTTCGGCGGTTCATGCGGTGGTGTGGTGGTGTGTGTGATGGGGATTTTTCTAAGCCGCCTGTTCGGCGGTTCATGCAAGGTGCTCACTATCTAAGTCTCGGCAACTTTTCTAAGCCGCCTGTTCGGCGGTTCATGTTCGAGCAGTATAACGCTGAAATCAGTTAGATTTCTAAGCCGCCTGTTCGGCGGTTCATAATCGGTTAAATTTTTAGTTGAGTTTCCTAAATTTCTAAGCCGCCTGTTCGGCGGTTCATAATACGATTAGCACCAGTTTTAAATCCCCTGATTTCTAAGCCGCCTGTTCGGCGGTTCATTTCTGAGCCGTTGAATTGAAGTAAGTCTGTGTTTTCTAAGCCGCCTGTTCGGCGGTTCATTCTTGTGAAGTTTCAACAACAATTGGAATGATTTTCTAAGCCGCCTGTTCGGCGGTTCATATATTTACAGCTGAAATGGGCTGTCACTGGTTTTTCTAAGCCGCCTGTTCGGCGGTTCATATTCGCTCCAGTAGCCAGCCTAATTCTTCTTCTTTCTAAGCCGCCTGTTCGGCGGTTCATTACCCCCCCTTTTTCCATCGTCCTATTTTCAATTTCTAAGCCGCCTGTTCGGCGGTTCATGTGGTGAGTACATTGGTTAGGGCGTTAGTTACTTTCTAAGCCGCCTGTTCGGCGGTTCATACGTCAACGAATTCGGAAGAAAAGCTAATTTTTTTCTAAGCCGCCTGTTCGGCGGTTCATAGTGGTTTTGGGTGGGTTTTGGTTTGTTTTTCAGTGGGTTGTGGGGTGGTTGATGGTTTTTACCAATGTTTTTTTAGGGTGGGCGTAAGTGTTTGATATTGCTTGTTTTCATTTTTTTTGAAAAATTATTGGTTTAGAAGTGGGGTAGGTTGGCGGTGGTGCTGAGTCCAAAGTGGTTGAATTTTCCTGTTGTGGGTTGGGTTTGGAGTTCGCTTTGTTGGATGAATATGCGGTAGCGTTGTTTGGTGCTGGTGCTTTGTAGTTCTATAAAGGGGTGAGGGAGTCCTTGTTTGAACATGTTTGCTTTGTATTGTTGAATTTGTTGGGGGGAGAGTTGATTGCGTTTGGTGAGTCGTTTGAGTTTTGAGTTGGTTAAGTTTTGGCGGATTCGACTGTATTGTCGATAGCTTTGAATGGTGGTGGGGATGGGTTGTATTTCGCTGATTTTACAATAGCCTTTTAGGGCACCGAGCCAGTTTAATTGGTTGAGCTTTTGTAGTTGGTTAAGGTCTGAATGTAGGCGGATGAGGCTACCGAGTTTGTTGCTGGTGATGCCGAATGTGGAGGCATCGGTGGTGTCGGGAGGTGGTTGGGTTGGGTTGATTTTGTGTTTTTTGGTTTCACTGACTTGGGGGAAACTGACGCCGATGTTATCGGCGCCAAGGTCGTAGAGGGCTTTATGTAGTTTGCTGTAAATTTTATTTCTTAAAAAGTACAGGGTGATGTCTTCATCAGGGATGATGGTTAGGTCTTGGTAGTGAGTCATTTTTTTTACCTTGTGTTTACCTTTTTATTTGTTATTTGGAAGATTCGCCAAATACTCCTCCACGAACGAGTACTGCCATGACGAAGTGCTGGTCGTGTTCTGGGATTGGTTCACCGAGTATCCATTTGTCGAAGAGGGTGAAGAAGTCGGTTTTTTCTTTGGTGTTTCTAAAGGCACGTCCGAGGGTGGTTACTGCTCCGTAGGGGTCGGCTGAGATGGGCTTTTGATGGTTGGTAAATTCGGGATACCAAGTGTCAATGGTTCTAATGGCGTTGCCGATTTTTTGCGAGTGCATGGCGGCGGTTTGTTGTACTTGGTAGAGGGTTTTACTTTTTTTGCCTTTTTGGTCAGTGCTTTTGTCGAGGACGAGTTCTTCACTGGGATAAACATCTTGGGCGAGACCGAGTTGGGCAAAGGCGGTGACTTGCAGTAGTAGGTATTTTTTGTTGCCTGAGAGGGTGTCGGCAATGAGATTGGCAAGTTGTTCGCTTTCTGAATTATGCTGGTCAAAGTTGGAGTGGTTTTGTGGATTGAAGGTTGCTTTAAATGAAGTTTCTTGAGTGAGTGATTGAATGTGTATTTCTATTTGTTCACAGCCGACTTTGTTGCGCCATAGAAAGCGTCCATTGGCAAGATTAGTGGCATAGCGTTTGCTAATTTCTAAAAATCCATGTTCTGTAATGTATTGTTGGACGGTGTTTTGATAGTGGGTTAGAAATTCTGGACTATTGCAAGCACTGGGGTTTTTAATGCCGCTTAATATTTTGAGGGTGAATTGTAGTTTAAGGGTGTCTTGATTGGCGGATAGGGCGCAACTGTCAACTCGTTGGGGGTTGGGTTTTTGTATTTCGTTGTCTAATTTTGAGGGGTCGTTTGCAATTACGGATTTTAGGCGATTGGAGATGGTTCCACGGACTGATTTTTCTTGCAATGCTAATGGGGTGCATTGTTGATTATCAAGTCGTTGTTCCCAAGAAGTACCGTAGAAGAATCCATCTGAGGGTACAAGTTTTTTTTCGTAGGCAAGTACGGAGGCAGTGACTTTTTTACTCATAATTTTTAATTGTTTTGAGGGTTGATAAAGTTGGGAAAATCATTTTTACAGAGGTATAAATCATTTTCTATGTTGTCTGGATAGTACCAGAAAAGTTGTGTGATATGTTCAAGTTGGTATGGCATTTTAAATTCACCGAGGGAGAGAATACTTTCGGCAAAGCGGTGAGGGGTGTTTTGGTCACGGGTTTGGTTGGTGGTGGGGTTGTCTATTTGGTCGTTTGTTTGGTTGTTTGTTTGCAAGGGGGTTAGTCCTTGATAGCCAATGGGGATGGGGACTATCCAACCTTCTGAGGATTCTTTTTTGTGGATGGTGCGTTGTGTGAATTTGTTTTTTTCTTTTTGGTAGTTGGTTTGTACGATTAGGTGGTCAAGTATGGCATCAATTGCATCTTTCCCTTGTTGCATTTTTTGAGTGACTAAGTCTTGACGGGAGACGAGGCAGTATCCCGGCATGAGTCGGGCTGTTAGTTTCTTGAATTCATCTGTGCTTTCAATGCTGAGGGTGGTTAGGTTATTGGTATTGCATTTGATAACATCGCCAGATGCCATTTTTAGATGGTAGATGAGTTTTTTGATTTCATTTTCAATGTCTTTGTTTTCAATGTCGGTGGGAAGATTTGCTATTTCAATAGCGATACTGATGTTTAAGTCGGCTCTACCTTCTTCGATAAAGGAGGGGCGTTTGCCTACTTTGTTTAATGGATTGGAAGTGCCGATGATGTAGTTTTTAAAGCCGTCTTTATGGGTATGGAGTTTGATGTCATGACAGGATACGGCAATACCTTTGAATTGAATTTTAGTGGGTAGGGTTTGGTTTAGGTGGCGTTGGAGGTTATGCATCCAGCCTAACCATGCAGTCATGGCAGGAAAGCCAATGGTGTAGGGACTGGAGATGGCGTTGGCGTTGTGCAACTGTATGTTGGGTATGATGATGGTTTGTATCATGATAGGATGTTTATTTCTTGTTGAAGGTGTTTTTGTATTTCTTTTAGTTCAGGGTCGCCAAGATTGACTTTGCATAGATCTTCGTAAGTTTGGCTAATCCATCTGGCACTTGCTTTAATGCATTTGTTTTTATAGTCGTGATTTTGTTCGTTATCTTCACGAATTTCAATGTATTTGTTGTCTAAGTAAATTTTTTGCCATTGGGGTAGTTTTTGGTAGGTTGGTGAGTCTGACCAGTTTGGAGGATTTTGCCGAGTTTTTAGTGCAAATTGATGAATGTGGAAGAATATGTCTTTGAGTATGGCATTTCTTTTTCTTTGAATAATACTTCTACCAGTAGATTGATTGATGGTTTTTTTTAATTGTAAGAATAGATTATTTAGCTTCAATGTTACCCAAAGGGTGGAAGTATAAAAGTCTTCTTTAGGAGGTTGAATAGGGCGTTTACTGAGTACTGGTGGTAGGGAGGGTAGTAGCAAACTGGTACCACCATTTTGGCTGTTGAGGGCACTGATGTTTTGTGGTTGTGAACCACCAAAACCTATGGTGACTGAATTTAAAATTTCATTGATGTTTCCTTGAAACTCGGTATTGTCTGTTGCTTGTTTACGTTGTTCGCGTGTGTGTTTGTTGTTTTCTGAGAAGTTGATGGCATTAATGCGTTGGGTAAGTTCAAACATTAATGGGGAAGGGGTGAGTAGGGATAGTAGATGGTAGTCGTCAGCAATAGGAAAATAGACTTGTTTTAAGAGTGTATGACTTTGATCTGCTGGGGATGTTTGTTTTATTTTTAGGTATTCGTTGCAGATGAAATGATAATCTATGTTTGGAATGTTGAAGAGTGATTGAATAAGGGGGGTGTTTTGTTCTAAATTTTCAATAATGGAGAGTTGATTGCTGAGTTTGAGTGAGAGAAATTTGTGAACATCTAAGCAGGCGGCATTGCCTATAACGTCTTGTTGGGCGGTGGCGTTGCCAGTGCGTAGTAAGCCGTCATTGTTAGCGGGTTTTTGTGCAATGAAATGACTGATTTTTGCATCTGGGTGAGAGAATTTGGCAGGGTGGGTGCTGTAGGAGAGTTGTTTGGCTCTGTTGGCGGAGTCTTTTAGCCATTCGGTGAGTGAGAATTTTTGCTGCGCTTCAAGGATAACTTTCTGTTTTTCCTGTTCGTCAAAGTTAGCTTTGGTTTTGTTTTTGATGTAAGCCGTTTGTTTAGCTTGTAGAAATTCTTTGATTGAGGGTTCCATAGGTGTCTTAGGCTATAGTCTTAAAATAAAGTATTAAGTAAAATTCGGGCATCAACTTTACATGTTAATTGGAATCTTTATAAGTAGTTCAACCTGCCTAAACAACAGACAGGTCGAGAAGAGTCTCAAGAGTTATATTCTCTACAATAGAATATGTTTTATCAACTCTTAATTGCTCAGCCTGTCCAAACAAAAGACAGACCGAGAAGAGTCTCAAGAGTGACATCCTCTACAATAGAATGTGTCTTATCAACTCTTAATTGCTCAGCCTGTCCAAACAAAAGACAGGCCGAGAAGAGTCTCAAGAGTGACATTCTTTACAATAGAATGTGTTTTATCAACTCTCAAGTAATTGTAATCCACATCCAAAAAAAATACAACCATTATTTAATTGTTAAAATTTATACATAGTATGTATTATTAGAACAATAGCTACATGTATATTGCTAGAACAATAGCTACATGTATATTGTTAGAACGTAACTACTCAGGTACTCCAACTCGTTCCTACGGCTGTATACACACGCTCCGCGTGGGAATGCATACAGGATTAGACAAGACAACAGATTTTAAGAGGGAATTACAGCAGGGTTTTAGTTTGCTTGGGATTTGTGGGTGAATGTTTATTCTGATATTGTGAAGATTGGCGAGGATGGAGAGCAAGGCTTTGCCTTGCTTTCAGGACTGAAGTCCCACTTACTACCTACCTCTTGCTATTAAAGATAATACCTGAGTAGTTACGTTAGAACAATAGCTAGATATAATTATTAAAAATGTAATTATACTTGTACCAAATAAAAGAAACCATTATATAATTATTTATGTATTCTTCAATTTATGATATTTGTGTTTACTAAGTTGCACACCTGACAGTACGCTTATTAAGGTATATGGTAAGTACAAGATACTTTACGCTCTTCTATTTAAGTGTAGGGTATTTAGAAAATACTCATAGGTAGAATATACTACAATTTAATAGGCATATTGCTTACGTTGTAGCATCCCTTAACTGAACTGCTGAATAAGTAGCTTAGAAAATTATCTAATTGTTAAAGATACTTTTTTGTTTCTGAACCGCCGAATAGGCGGCTATTTTTTATCTCTCTTTTATTCTTCTTCCTCTTCTTTTTCTTTCCATAATCCTAAGTCTGGGCAGTATTGAAACTGGCCAGGCTTTTCTATGTCATATTCACGTATATTGATTTCACCGTAGATGTAGGCGGTGTGATTGAGTTCTTTTTCAGGATGGAGTCGTTGCTTGATTTCACGCAGTAGTTGTTGGTAGTTTCGAGTGAACCAAAGGTTGCTGGGTGCGGCTTCGTCTATTTGTTCCAGTTGGTAGTCATCGTTGATGTTGTATCTTTGACTGATCGGTTGGGCTTCATTTTCTGGATTTTCTTTGTCGCTAATTCTGGTGGCTTTTCTGTAAAAAACCTTTTCGTATGAATCTTCGTAGAGGTAGAGTGTTTTTTCTTTGGTTGTTGAGCGGAAAGGTTGAGCTTGTTGGCATAGGTTGGTTAGCCAGAAGTTTTTGTTGTTCCAACCAGTGAGGGTGTCTACTGTTTGTGCTTTTGATTGTAGGTATTTTTCAATGAGTGTATGTTCTATTTGTGCAAGTGGGGATAGATTTTCTTTTTGGAGACGTTCTGAGGCATCAAGTCGTTTTCCGTTATGTTCGGATAATTTAAGGAAGTGAGTGATTTCACATAAGTCATAAAATCCGTTTTGAGAGGGTAGTTTATTGAGTAATTGAACTTTTGAGGATTCAGAGTAGCTGGGGTTGCGTTGAAATCCAGGGCCTCTGAATGGGGTTTTGTTGGCGGGTGTTTTGAGGTTACGATAGTTGTATTGCATGATGGCAATGTTGGGTTCGTGGATGGGTTGTTTATCAATTGTTTGACGGTGTCTGAATACTCGTCCTGCCATTTGGATGATTGAGCGGATGGATGAGGGTTCAATGACTGCCCAGTCAAAATCATGGTCTCTGCCGACTTCTTCAACTGGGGTGGCAACGACGACGAATAGGATGTTTTGTTGGCTGCTGTTGTCGATGTGTTTGCGGATGTGAGGGTCTTGCAATATGTGTTCGTCGCCGTGTTTTCTTTTGAGTATTGTATCAAGATATTTTTCTTGTTCATTGCGCATGACTAAGAGTTGTTGTGAGTGATATGCCATAGTTTTTATTTGGTAGTTTTGATAGCTTTTATCATGGTCAGGGGTGAGTAGGTATTTTGTTAGTTGGATGACGGGGAGAATGTTTGCAATTCTGATAACGCCAAGGCTAATTTTTTTGTTGGTTTTAGGGTCAGTGAAATGATGGATGTCATGCAGTTGTTTGATGGCTTTTTTGATGTTGGGAAAGTAGCTTGTTAGTTCAGTGCTGCATTCGGCTATGTAGGCTTGGCGTTTGATGGGCGTTTGGTTTAGTTGGTTAAGCTGTTGTTGGATAAATTCGTTGTGGTGTTGGTTGTAGTTGTGTTGTACTGTTTCGCATTTTGTACCAAATTCATGTTCATTGCTCCAGAAACAACCAATTTCATGGGGTAAGTTGCAAGTGTTGGCGTAGATTTTCCAACCTGCTTGATAGGCTTTGAAAAAACCTTCGGCAATGTCGGGGGTGATGGTTGCTGATGAGAGTATGACTTTTCTACCTAACATACCAGTAAGGTGTACGAGGCGACCAATTGCAACTAGGTCTTCGGGTTCAAAGTCATCGACTTCGTCAATGACGAGGTCGGAGGAGATGAGGCGAAAGGTGGGTAGAATCTGTTTTCCTCCTTTGGTGTTTTCAGTGGCTCCTATGATTTGGTCAATGGTGCAGGCGAGGACGGGTGCATAGAGTAGTTTTTTTGCTTTGTTGTCTGGTAGAATGGGGTTTAGGTTTTCGGTGAATGTGTTAGTGAATTTGTCGGTGAAGTGAATTTCTTCATCCAATAAAGTTTCATTAGATTCAGAGCCTCTGTTTTGCTGTTCTGTTTGCTCTTGTGCTGTTTGTTTCTTTTCTGTTTGATTGAGAGAATGCAGAGTTTGGATGGCTTTTGATCCGATAATGACGCCAAGTTCATCTTCATTTAAGTTGATGTTTTTTCTGTATTCATCGCCTGTTTGTAGGGTTAGGGTTCTTAATCCAAGGGCGAGGATGTAACGTAGGCTGCCTGCTGTTGGAGAGAGTGCTTGCATGATTTTGGCGTTGGCAAAGGTTTTGCCAGTTCCTGTGGAGGCGAGGTTGACGCCGAAAAAGCCAAATGGGGTGTTGGATTGTTGGGATTGCTGGCGCCATTGTTTGATGGCGGTGACGGCTTCATTTTGCCACTTAAAGGGAGATTTGCTAGGTTTGTTTAGTTGTTGTTTTTTGTTGGCTGTTGGTAGGTTAAGTAGTTGGTTTAGGTTGTTGCAGTTGGATTCGGTTTGTTCAGCAACGCCTAATAGATGTGGTACTAAGAGTTGATCGAGATTGTTTTTTTTGGTGTTGGCATGAAGTTTTAGTTTGTTTTTTGGGGTGCTTCCTGCTTGTTTGGAGGAGTAGTTGTGATCGGCTAACATAAGGCAGGTACGGGCTAAGGTTAGTATGAGTCGATCGTTGCGGTCTGTGATGGATTGTTGGAGTGGGTTAAGTGATTGTTGTAAGTTGCTGGCAATTTGTTTGCACTTTTTTTGCCAATCTTTGTCTTGGCTTGGGAGTCCTTTAGAGAATTGAAAGCATTTGCTGGAGAATTGAGTTTCTCTGGATTTTTTTAGGTTATTGGTGTTGGTGTATCCCCATAGTGGAGTTAGTGCAGTAAGCATTGCTTTGACTGTATCGGATTTTTCGTTATAGTCTCGATGTTTTCCTTCATTAATTTGTTCTTGGGATAGGGTGGGTAGGAAGTGGTGTGATAGGATAAGCCATGCAACCATTTGGGCAATGGGGGGTAGTTCGCCGAGTCGTTTTTTGTAGTATTTCTGGGTTTCTATGATATTGATGAATTGTTGGTGTAGGTCATTTTGTTGTAGTCTTTGAAGCCATTGTTGGTCGCTATCTTGGTTATCAGATGAATTTACAAAGCTGGCAAAGAGTATTACAGAGACCCATTCGTGGCGATAGTCATCGATTGGTTGCTTTTTTGCTTTTTTCTTGATACGTAGTTTTTCTTGGAAAGCATCTGAGGCTTTGCCAAAGTCGTGAAATAGAGCAGCCATGACTGCAAGGGGTTGAATGTTGTCGGTTGGTATAGTCATTTGATATTTATTATTTGATGTTTGTTGAGTGTTTTTAGAGTTGAGTATTTTTAGAAAGGTGGTGATGCTTTTGATTGTACTTTAGGGTATCTTGATTTATTGATGGCTTGGTTAAAAAGTGAGATTTTGTTCTTAGGTGGATTGGTTCTTGTTTGTTGTTATTCGTTCCCATTCGCTCCGAATGGTGTTTAAAAAATGGGAGTAAACGAGTGGGGTTGTGGGATTTTTAAACAACATTGACTTTTTTGCTTTTTTTGCCTTTTTGATTAAAAAAGTGTAACCCATGTGCCTTCACAGGTGTTACCTATGTGGGGTGTCTATACACGATGGGAACGAGTCGTAAATTAAGTTTGTCACAGCAAGACTCAATTATTTGCACAGATTTGCACGGCAAATGGAGGAATGGGGAATGGAAAATTCTGGGAATATTTTTGAATTTGGGTTATGGTTTTTCAATGGTGGGTTGTGGAGAAATATGCGGGTATGAAAGACGTTTTGGCAAAACGTCTCTACGCAAGTATTTGAAATATATACATTATTTAATATTTTACAATGATATAAATAAAAAGTATTTCTTTGTTCTGCTATTGGGTACGGGGGTGATTGCGATGGTTGCTTAAATGTTTAGTCCTTCCCACTAAAGATAATACCTGAGGTAGTTACGGGATTTTTAAACAACATTGAGTTTTTTGCCTTATTGGGAGCTGAGTTTTATATTCTTTTGATTATCTTTTCTGATCTGCCTAGAATAAATAGAGGCATCTTTTAATCTTTTAGTCTGAAAGTGTTATGAAATTGCGTGTTTAGGCATTTCTTGTGCTACAATTCATGTTTTCAGCTTAGCTTATTTTGTTTTATCTTGTCGTATTGTCGTATTTTTTGTAGTACTTTTTTGCGGTACTTGTTGTTGTTTTGTGGTTGTTTTTTTGTTGTGTTTTTATTGCGGGTTTAGATGTGTCTAAGTGGTGAGTCAAGATAAGTTAAGGTTTGTTTTTTATCTTTTGTTTAATTAATATGAGGTATTTACTATGCGTAAGTTCAGTTTGTTATTTAGTGCGGCTATCATCGGTGGTTTGGTCGGTATGTCTGTCGCTGTTGCAGATTCGCCAAAGCGAGGTGGTACGTTGGTTCAGTCAACTCAGAATACGCCGAGGCATTTGAATCCTGCGGTTCAGTCGGGTATTGTGACGGGGCAGCCTGGTACTCAGTTGTTTGCGGCACCTTTGCGCTATGATGATGATTGGACACCGCAACCTTATCTTGCTAAGTCGTGGAAGATTTCTGATGATGGTTTGAGGGTTACTTTGAATTTGGTGAAGGGTGCAACGTTCCATGATGGTGTTCCTATTAAGTCTTCTGATGTTGCTTTTTCTTTGAAGACGACGAAAGAGAATCATCCTTTTAAGACGATGTTTGCTCCAGTGGTGAAGGTGGAGACACCTGATGATCATACGGCTATTATTGTTCTTTCTCAACCGCATCCTGCCTTGCTGTTGGCGATGTCTTCGCAGTTGTTACCGATTCTTCCTGAACATATTTATGGTGATGGACAGAATGTTAAGACGCATCCTCGCAATTCTAAGGATGTAGTGGGTTCGGGTCCTTTTAAGTTGGTTGAGTTTAAGCGTGATCAGCATATTGTTTTGGAACGCAATGAGAATTATTTTTTAAAGGGGTTGCCTTATTTGGATAAGATTGTGATACGTATTATTAAGGATGGTGCTTCACGAGTTATTGCTTTGGAGAATGGTGAGGTGTTGCTTTCGGGGTTTGAGATTAATCCGCAAAATATTAACCGTTTGAAAAAGGATAAGGATTTGGAGGTTACTTCAGAGGGTTATGCGGCTATTGGGCCTTTGACTTGGTTGGCTTTTAATACGGCAAAAGGTAAGACTGCGGATAAGCGAGTTCGTCAAGCTATTGCTTATGCTATTGATCGTAATTTTATTAATAAGGCGATTATGCGTGGTACGAGTCTTGAGGCTTTAACGGGTATTCATCCAGGTAGTCAGTTTTATGAGCCTAATGTGGAACGCTATGATGTGAATATTAAGAAGGCGAATGCTATTTTGGATAAAGCGGGTTATAAGAAGGGTGGTGATGGATACCGCTTTGCTTTGGATATTCATTATGGTTGGAATTTAGTGAAGCCTCATGCGGAGTATACTAAAGCACAGCTTAAGAAGATTGGTATTAAGGTGGTGATAAAGAATGCACCAGATTTTCCAACTTGGGCTAAGCGGATTGGCAATCATGAGTTTGATTTGACTTGGGATACTGTGTTTAATTGGGGCGATCCAGTTATTGGGGTACACCGTACTTATTTAAGTAGTAATATTAAGAAGGGGGTGATTTGGTCAAATACGCAAAGTTATAAGAATGATCGGGTGAATGAGATTCTTGCGTTAGCTGGTCAGGAGTTGGATAATGCGAAGCGTACGGAGTTGTATTCTGAGTTTCAAAAGATAGTTGCCCAAGATGTGCCTGTTTATTGGACGAATGCAGAACCTTATCATACGATAAATAGTAAGAAGGTTGGTAATCCACCTCGTGGTATTTGGGGGACTTTATCACCGCTGGATAAGGTTTATCTTAAGTAGTCTCAGTTTGCTTTTAGGCTATTTCTGAGGCTGTTATGAAAAGTTGAAATTAATTGGGAGGATAATTTATCCTCCCTTTTTTTTGTTGTTTTTGAAGTTTTTATTTCTCTTGAATGTATGTATTTCTACTGAGGAGCGTGGGAGCGAGTCGGGTAGCTGAGTCGTTACAATATTTGAATATTTTATGATAAATTCTAAATTTATACTGCTTTTGTGTAGGCGAATTGGTCAAACTTTGCTTTTGTTATTAGCGGTGTTGGTGCTTAATTTTATTCTGTTGCATGTTGCACCAGGTGATGTGGCGGATACTATTGCTCAAAGCATGGGTGGCATAGATGAAGAAATGATTGCTGAAATTCGTGCTGATTATGGTTTGGATCAACCTTTGTATATACAGTTGGCTAATTATATTTGGAAGGTTGTACATTTTGATTTGGGGTATAGTTTTTTTTATAATCAACCAGTTACGGATTTGATTGTGGAGCGGTTGCCAGCAACTTTGTTGTTAGTGATTACGGCACAGGTGTTGGCTTTGCTTGTTGGTTCGTGGTTGGGGGTGATTTCTGCCCGAAATCCCAATGGTTTGCCTAGTCATATCGTTACTTTTCTTGCTTTATTTGGTTATTCTGCCCCAGTGTTTTGGACGGGTATTATGTTGCTGATTACTTTTTCATTATTTATTCCAATATTTCCAGTGGCGGGTATGGTGGATGTAACCATAGAGGGTGGCTGGTGGGTTCGTTTTTTAGATGTGTTGCATCATTTGGTGTTGCCTGTGATTACTCTGAGTTCGGTATTTTTGGCATTATACAGTCGGACTTGTCGTGCGAGTATGTTGGAGGTGTTGAGTAGCGATTATATTCGTACGGCTCGTGCTAAGGGGTTGCCTGAGCAGCAGGTTGTTTATAAACATGCTTTAAAAAATGCCTTAGGTCCAGTCGTAACGCTTGCTGGATTACAATTTTCTGCTATGGTTTCTGGTGCTGTGTTGGTTGAGTCGGTTTTTAATTGGCCAGGCTTGGGGACTTTGGCTTTTAGTTCTATTGTCGCTCGTGATACGCCAACTATTTTAGGCATATTGTTTTTTTCCGCATTGGTTGTTGTGATTGGAAATTTAATCACTGATATTATTTTAAGAATAATTGACCCTCGTATTGAAAGTTCAAATAAATGAGTACTGCAAAATTTCCCACTCCAGATTCTCAACATACTGAGTTTAAGGAAGTGCATCCTTTAAAAGAAGTCGCACAGATGTTTTTTAAGAATCGTCTGTCAATGCTGGCTTTGCTGTTTTTGTTGACGATTATTTTAGCTGCACTTATTGGGCCTTTGATTTATCAGGTTGATCCGTTTGAAATGTTATGGGCACCTTTTACGCCACCAGGGGAGGAGGGTTATATTTTTGGGACAGATTATTTAGGTAGAGATTTATTGGCGGGTATTTTAAATGGTGCAGGTGTTTCTATTACGATTGGATTGACGGCAGCATTTATGAGCGTTGTTATTGGTATTAGTATTGGCTCTTTGGCAGGTTTTTATCGTGGTTGGGTGGAAGATTTGCTTATGCGGTTTACTGAGTTTTTTCAGGTGTTGCCGACTTTGTTGTTGTCAATGGTGATTGTGGCGTTGTTTGGTGCTTCGTTAGAGGTGATTACGTTTGCTATTGGGATTGTTAGTTGGCCTGCGGTGGCTCGTATTACTCGTGCGGAATTTTTACGTATTCGTCAGTTAGAGTATGTGATGGCATCACGTTCTTGTGGGAGTAATAATTCAAGGTTGATTTTCAAGGTTGTTTTGCCAAATGCTTTACCGCCAATTATTGTGCAAGCGACTTTAATGGTGGGTTCAGCTATTTTATTTGAGGCGGGTTTGGCTTTTCTGGGGTTAAGTGATCCGAATATTATGAGTTGGGGACAAATTATTGGTTCCAATCGTCAATATATTTTAGATGCGAGTTATACGGTAACGATACCTGGTTTTGCTATTTTTGTGACAGTCTTGGCTATCTCTTTGGTCGGCGATGGATTGAATGATGCCCTTAATCCCAAATTGCGTCAACGTTAACATTAATATTAATCGTACTCTTTACCTTTTTTAGTCTATCAATTTCTATCAATATGCCTGCTCCTATATTATCTGTTAGAAACTTACGAGTTGAATTCACTACTAAGAAAGGCGTGATTCCTGTCATTGATGATTTATCTTTTGATGTTCAAGTTGGTGAAAATATTAGTATTGCTGGTGAGTCAGGGTGTGGTAAGTCAATGACTGCGTTGGCGATTATGGGTTTATTGCCACAACCTGTCGGTAAAATTACAGCAGGTCAAATTTTATTTAACGACCAAGATTTAGTGCAGGTTGGAGAGCAGCGGATGCGTGAATTGCGGGGTAATGAAATATCTATGATATTTCAAGAACCGATGACTTCGATGAACCCAGTTTACACTATTGGAGAGCAGATTGCTGAAGTTCTTAGGTTGCACTTCAATATGGCTAAAAAAGAGGCTTGGAATCGTGCGGTTGAGTTGCTTGATCTGGTTAAAATTCCTAATCCTCATATCCGAGCAAAAGAATATCCACATCAACTTTCTGGCGGACAATTACAACGAGTGATGATTGCGATTGCACTTGCTTGTGAACCTAAAATTTTAATTGCTGATGAACCTACCACCGCTTTAGACGTGACGGTTCAAGGGGAAATTTTTGAATTACTGGCAGACTTGCGACATAAGTTTTCAACTTCAATGATTTTGATTACTCATGATATGGGTGCGGTTGCTGAAGTTTCTCAACGAATGCTGGTGATGTATGCTGGTAGAAAGTTAGAAGAAGGTTCAGTTACGGATGTTATTACCAATCCACAACATCCTTATACTCAAGGTTTAATTGCTTGTATGCCTCATATTCACCAGAGCTCAACAGCTAAGCCTCAGCCACTTGTAGAAATACCTGGTATCGTGCCGCCGATACATGAATTTGGTCGTAATGCTTGTTTGTTTGCACCACGTTGTGATTATGTTAAAGCACAATGTGCTGATAGCCGACCGATAGAATATCAATTACCTATTTCTCAGACCAATCATACCAATTCAAGTGACTCAGTACATAGCTCAGTACATAGCTCAGTACATAGCTCAGTACATAGCTCAGTACATAGCGTTGCTTGTTGGAATGTTACGCCTGACCATAAATCATGAATCATACTGAATCCTCAATTGAGTCTCGCACTGAATCACCTGTTGACGCTCAGACTGAATCTTCTAAGCCTTTATTAGAGGTGAAGAACCTAACTATTGCCTTTACCGTTGCAGGAAGAAATGCTGATGGCAAACGTAAAACTTTGCTCGCCGTTGATGATGTTAGTTTTAGTATTGAACAGGGAAAGACTTTGGGTTTGGTGGGGGAGTCAGGTTCTGGCAAGACGACTACGGCTCATGCTGTTGCCCGTTTGCTTAAAGCACAGCAGGGTTCTATTAATCTTGATGGTCAAGATTTTTTAGCTTTGAATGAGAAGCAGTTACGACAAGCTCGGCAAAAAGTCCAATTTATTTTCCAAGACCCTTTTTCTTCACTTAATCCGAGACTGAGAGCTGAGGATATTGTACGTGAGCCTTTATTGAATATCGGCGATTTGGAAATTCAAAAATCTACTAAAGTACAACAGAAAATTATTGATGATATGTTTTCTGCAGTTGGATTAAGACCCGAACAAAAACGGCTATTCCCTCATCAATTCTCAGGCGGTCAGCGACAACGTATTGGGATTGCCAGAGCGCTTGCAACGAGTCCACAACTTATCATCTGCGATGAACCCGTCTCTGCCTTAGATGTGGCAGTGCAAGCACAGATATTAAACTTATTACAGAAATTACAGCAACAATATCATTTAACCAGTTTGTTTATCAGCCATGATTTAGGCGTTATTCAGTATATGTGTGATTATGTTGCGGTTATGTACATGGGGAAAATTGTTGAATACGCTAATCGCCATCAGCTATTTAGTAATCCATTGCATCCTTATACTACGGTCTTACTTTCTGCCGTTCTTAAAACGGATTCTCTTAAGGAGGATTCCAATAGTTCAAGTTCAATAGGCACACAAAAACGTATCCGCATTAGCGGAGAACGTCCTGATCTCACCAATCCACCAGCAGGTTGTCGCTTTGCTTCACGCTGTCCAGTTGCCGAACCACGTTGTCATCAGGAACAACCTAAGCTTCAAACTATCACTCTCAACCATCAAGTTGCTTGTCATCTTGTGGATCAAAAAGCCATTCCAGCAATCAAGATTGAGTAGCTGTCCCTAAAAGTATTAATCAATTGAGTAACTATTCTCAGGTACCCGATTCGTTTCCATGCACCTGTGCATAGGTATCTACACAAGTTTTTTGCCGATTTGCAAGAAATCGATAATTTAGGTGACAGTTTTGCAAGCTACGGATGACAGAGCTGAAATAATCGTTTTATTTCAGACTTTTACAAAAGACGTTTTGGCAAAACGTCTCTACGTAAGCGATTGAAATAAAACAATTATTTTTTAGGGAGGATTACAGGTAGGCGAATTTGTGTAGATGCCCTATGTTCCGAAAGAGGGGAGTTGGGTTAGTTCTCACATGGGAGATGAGAAAAACTTGTGTAGATACGATTACAAGTCAATTTTCTGTATTTAATCAAACAGCTTTCTTGAATAAATAGAATACTATAGATTTTTTGAGGAAGCTCTATATAAATTTCGGATAATCCTCGCACAGTTGTAAAGACTCATCGTCTGGGCTTGTCCAACCAACGGTTAAGATTGTGCTCAAGAAATCATCGGGCTTGCTAATTCATCACACGGGAAAGGTTTTGTGTGATTTATATTTTCTTGATCACATAATATGACCTTACCCGTTCTCGTTAGGCAGAATCTTTGTGTTTGTGTTGATGCCATAGTATAGCAACCAAAACAACAGCACCAACGACTGACATAGTAGTAAATAAGATAAATGCTTCCATATTACTCCATAAATTATTTTCTAATTAATACAAAACCTATCAAGGCAAAAATAGTTGTAGCAATCATACCAGAAGTGAGTACCGCTATTTTAGATATACCATCTACTTCAAGAATAGCACTCAAAACAACACCCGCAAAAACCAGTTTTGAAATATCCAATAAATAATCACCAATTTTTCTTTTAGATTTATCATCTTCATTTCTCCTCAAGTTTCTCTCCTAATTTTGGTGGATTTGACTTATAAGTTAAGGCTACTGATGGAGAGTGATTCGTAGCCCTAACGACTAGACTAATCTGCCCGTAATCCTTTGCAGAGGGTGGGGAATACAGTTTTAGCTTGTTCAACAAACGGTTAAGATTGTGCTCAAGAAATCACTGGGCTTGCGAATTCATCACACGGCAAAAGATTCCGTGTGATTTATTGTTCAGCGATTATACAATCTAACTTTACTCGTTCAAGCCATTTATTTCTGGGAGTGCAACCCGATTGTATTACCCTCAGTGTCTATGGCAAGTGCACAAAACCCATATTCACCTATTGAGAATTTTGATTGTGCGACCTTGCCTCCTGCACTTTCTATTTTTGACTCTTCAATGGCACAATCTTCACATGAAAAATAGACTACCGTACTGTTTCCTCCTGCTGGACAATGATCCCTTCTTACTAAGGCTCCAGAAGCACCATATTGTGAAAAGTCACAAGGAAAAGATAACATATCAACCGATGGGTCAGTAGGATCGTCCATCTTTTGCAAATCTACTTCAAATATTAATTCGTAGAACTTTTTTGCTCTATCAATATCATCTACGAATATTTCAAAAAAACCGACTGGATTACTCATAATAATTTTCTCCTAAAAAAATGTACAGAAAATAAAAAATTAAACAGTTGCTTGTGCGTTGAACTGCCTAACGACTAAACTAATCTGCCCATAACTTTTTGCAGAGAGTGAGCAGAAGATGAATTAATCTGAGCCGAGAGAGAGTTACTTTAAAGGAACGCTGGGTTTACGGGTCAAATTGAGTGATGAATTAGGAATTTTACGGGGATTTGATTTGAAAAGCAAGAGGTTGAGATGGGTTTGGTAAGAATAAGAGGGAGGCTATCTGCTTTTTTGGTGGAGTATTGTTAAAAAAGGTATTACTATCAAACGTAACTACTCAGGTACCTACCTTGTTCTCATGCTGTATCAATAGCTATGCCTCTACGTAAGAATGGTGGGCAAAGTCTGCCGAGTTGGTTGCGATGGCTCGTTAAACGTATGACCTAACAGACTATCACCAAAGACTACCACCAATTAGGAGGTGGGACTTTAGTCCCGCAGGGGGCTTGCGGATAAAGGCTTAATTCTGGTACTTTGAGGGTTGCTGATGATTGTGGGCAAGGCTTTGCCTTGCTTGCGGGACGAGGTGTTTAATTTTCTCCCCCACCTCCTATTCAACAGAATACCTGAGTAGTTACGTTTATTTTACCATAGCTCTATAATTAGTTTCTACAAATGGTATTACGTTTAAATAATCATCGCAAGTATTCCGTCAAGCTTTGTTTACGGATGGTAGAACTGAAATAATCGTTTTGTTTTAAATTCTTACAAAAAGACGCTTGCAAAGCGTCTCTACGGATGGTGTGGTATATGCAAGAGGGCAGAAAAGGGATTCTGTCCCTACGATGTGGGATTGTTGATACAATCATTAAAACGGATTGGGTGGTATATGCAAAAGGGCAGAAAAGGGATTCTGTCCTTACGATGTGGGATTGTTGATACAATCATTAAAATGGATTGGGTGGTATATGCAAGAGGGCAGAAATGGGATTCTGTCCTTACGATGTGGGGTTGTCGCAAGGGGGCAGAAAAGGGATTCTGCCCTTACGATGTGGGATTGTTGATACAATCAATAAAATGGATTGGGTGATATATGCAAAAGGGCAGAAATGGTATTCTGCCTCTACGATGTGGGATTGTCGCAAGAGGGCAGAAAAGGGATTCTGCCCCTACGATGTGGGGTTGTTGATACAATCAATAAAATGGATGGGGAGGGGCTGTTTTAAAGTACGTTGGAGCGGAGGATTTTGATTTGGTCGCGTAAGCTGGCGGCTTTTTCAAATTCTAGGTCTTGTGCGTATTTGTACATTTGTTTTTCTAGTTTGCGTAGGGCTTTTATTTTTTCGCCTGCTGAGGATTTTTCGTAGTGGGCGATGGTTTCGGCTGCTTTTAAGCTGACGTTTTGAGCTTCGGGGGTGATTTTGATGGCTCCTTCCATTTCGTCATTGATGTTGCGGGTAACGGAGACGGGGATAATGCCGTGTTGTTGGTTAAATTGTTCTTGATTCTGGCGTCTGCGGAGGGTTTCGTTGATTGCTTTGTCCATTGATTTTGTGACTTTGTCGGCATAAAGAATGGCTTTGCCGTTGATGTTTCGTGCTACTCGTCCAATGGTTTGAATCAAGGCTCGTTCAGAACGTAAAAACCCTTCTTTGTCTGCATCTAAGATGGCAACCAGTGAAACTTCGGGCATGTCGAGTCCTTCACGTAGTAGGTTGATACCAACTAATACATCAAATTTGCCTAAGCGTAAATCACGAATAATCTCTACTCGTTCGACGGTGTCAATTTTGGAGTGTAGATAACGGACTCGAATGCCACTGGATTGTAGGTAGTCGGTTAGGTCTTCGGACATGCGAATGGTTAGGGTGGTGACTAATACCCGTTCATTGCAAGCAACTCGTTGTTGAATTTGACCGTATAGGTCGTCAACTTGTGAGGTGGCAGGTAGGATTTCAATTTGTGGGTCTAAGAGTCCTGTTGGGCGAACGACTTGTTCAACAATTTGTTTGGAAAATTGGTGTTCGTAGTTGCCTGGAGTTGCTGAGACAAAGATGCATTGGGGCATCAGGGCTTCAAATTCATCAAATTTTAAGGGGCGATTGTCTAATGCTGAGGGGAGACGAAAGCCATAGTCAACTAAGTTGACTTTACGTGAATGGTCGCCTTTAAACATACCGCCTACCTGTGGCACGGTCATATGGCTTTCATCAATAATCATGAGTGCATTATCGGGTAGGTAGTCTAACAGTGTTGGTGGTGGTGCATCTTCGTCACGGTTGGATAGATAGCGTGAATAGTTTTCAATTCCTGTGCAGTAGCCTAACTGTTGGATCATTTCTAAATCATGGTTGGTGCGTTCTCGTAGTCGTTGTTCTTCAACGAGTTTGTTGTTTTTGGTAAGCTCAGCGAGTCGGTCAACTAATTCAAGTTTGATTTTTTCTACTGCTTCATTGAGGCGTTCTTCAGCGGTTACATAGTGAGTTTTTGGATAGACGGTAGCACGTGGTACTGATTGAATGGTGCTGCCTGTGAGTGGATCAAACCACATTAAGGCTTCAACTTCTTCATCAAATAAGCAAATTCGTAACGCATAGATTTCACTTTCGGCAGGGAATACTTCAATATTTTCTCCACGAACACGAAAGTTTCCTCGAAATAGTTCAACTTCATTGCGAGAATATTGCATTTCCGATAGTCGTTGTAAGATTGCACGTTGATCCATAAAGTCGCCACAACTGATATGCAGTAACATTTTCATCCATTGGTCAGGGTCGCCCAGACCGTAGATGGCGGAGACGGTTGCGACAATGATTGCATCTTGGCGTTCCATCATTGCTTTGGTTGCGGATAAACGCATTTGTTCTATATGTTCATTGATAGAAGCATCTTTTTCAATGTAGGTGTCGGAGGAGGGGACGTAGGCTTCAGGTTGATAATAATCGTAGTAGGATACAAAGTATTCAACTGAGTTATTAGGGAAGAAGTTTTTAAATTCGCCGTAGAGTTGGGCAGCAAGGGTTTTGTTGTGGGCGAGGACAATTGCAGGGCGTTGCAATTGGGCAATGACGTTGGCTATGGTGAATGTTTTTCCAGACCCAGTTACCCCAAATAGGGTTTGGTGGGGCATGTTTTGTTCAATACCTTTGACCAGTTGCTTAATGGCTTTAGGTTGGTCTCCTTTTGGCTGGTAGTCGCTATGGAGTTTGAAAAAACCAGTTTTTTGCCCAGTTTTAAGCATTTAGTTTTTCCAAATATTAATTCTGCGAATAAAGTCTTCGGGTGAAACCATTCCGATAATTCTAAGTTGGCGTAGTTCTTTGAAGTCTTTATCCATAAAGAGGATTGCAGGAGGGCCAACAAGTTGATTTTTTCTTTGAAAGGCTTGGTCTTCATCGGTATTTTCTGTTACATCAATTTTGAGTGCAAGTCCAGCACCTTGCATGGCGTTGATAACTTGAGCGTTTTGAAAGGTTACGATGTCAAGTTCTTTACAGGTAACGCACCAATCGGCAGTTACATACAGCATGATGGGTTGTTGCTTGGCCGTTGTTAGTTGCTGTTGTAATGAGTCGCCTGTTGTGGTTTTAGTGAAAAAAGAGCGATTAGTTGGGATATTTGCTGATAAGCCGTTGTTTAAACTATTGCCAGTTTGTTGGATATGTCTAAAGGGTTGTAAGATGGAAGAGCCTCCAGTCATAAACGAGAGTAGCAATATAACACCTGTTGCAAAGGTGATGAGGGCAATCCCTTGACGGAAACTGTGCCAACTGGTAAGTCGTTCAGCCGTTTTAAATGCTCCCATATAGGCGGATAGGATAATTAGAAATATTGCCCAAGTGAGTACCATAAACCATCCAGGCAGTATTCTATCTAACATCCATAGGGCGATGATAAGCATCAATACGCCAAAGAACTGTTTGACGGTTTCCATCCAAGCTCCTGCTTTAGGTAACCATTTGCCTGCCATCGTGCCGAAAATTAACAGGGGTGCTCCCATTCCTAAACCCAGCAAGAAGAGTGCACTACCGCCTAACAACGCATCTCCTGTTTGTCCAATGTAGAGTAGGGCACCAGCAAGAGGTGGTGCAACACAAGGACCCACGACTAACGCTGATAAGAAGCCCATGATAACGACTCCAATAATGCTACTTCTACCTTCTTGTTTGTTAGACATTTGATTTAAACGGGTTTGCCAAGAATTGGGCAGTTGCAATTCAAAAATGCCAAACATTGATAAGGCTAAGATGATAAATAAGGTTGCAAAGGAAATGAGTACGGCAGGTGTTTGTAAAGCCTGTTGTAAATTCTCTCCCAGCAAACCAGCGATAACGCCAATAATAGCGTAAGTAATTGACATGGATAGAACATAGGCTAAAGAGATACTAAAACCTTTTTTCGAGTGCATTTGATCGCCTTGCTTAGCGATAATGCCAGAAAGTATTGGTAACATTGGCAATACGCATGGGGTAAATGCCAATAATAAACCAGCGACAAAGAAGAGTGCTAAAACCAACCAAACCTCTTGTCCGTGTAGCATATCAAGCAGTTCATCGGCTTCTGATACGATTGTTGGCTCATTCCCGTTGTTGGCGTTAGCGGTATTTTGTGTGGGAATTGCTGTTGTTTGATTAGTCATTGAGCGTTTCATCTCATTGATTTTCAAATCGGCAACAGCAAATTTTTTGGTTTGTGGGGGATAACAGACGCCAACCTCAGCACAACCTTGATAACGAATTTTTAATTCTTTCGCAAAGTTGTTGCCGTCATAGAACCAGTCGGCTAATAAGTAAACGGTAAAAGGTTCAACATAAACTTTACTTTCACCGAAAAATTCATCTTTTTTTGTTTTGGTGTTATCAGGCAATAAAGGTTTAATAAGTTTGTCGTCAATCCAAAACTGAAGTTTTTCCTGATAGAGATAGTACCCAGACTGCACTTCCCAATGGGCTGCAATTTGGGGGGTGTTCTGATTATTTGTGTCAGGTAGCACATCAAGCTGAAAAGCTTTATCTGGATGCAAAATATCATTTGAATTATCAAGAAGGGCATTTGCCAGACCGCTATTCAATGATAGATTGAAGAATAAAACGCTGGTAAGAATGAATCTAAAAATACTCATAGGATGATTAAATAAATTGTTTTTAGTTGCAGTTTGTATCACAGTTTAGTTATACACTGGTGTGTGAATGGGTCAATCTGGCTTGCTATACCAAGTTCCACGAGCCTTCCCATGACGAACTAATAAACCTTGTTCAACTAATTGGGAGAGTCTGTTTTTAATCGTTGGTCTTGATACACTATCAATTATACTCTCGCTATCTTTTATTGTAATGCGATGATGTTCATCTACATATTGCATAATTATCATGCTTTCATACGGGAGTGCAGAATACCGATTGGAGGTTCTTGTTTTTTCGATCAAGTGATCTTTTTGTCGCTTCAAAGAGTTAGCAAAGAAGAGCAACCACGGTAACCAGTCTGTCTTTTGATTTTTTAGAGTCTTTTGAGTTCTCTGTAGAGACAAGTAATATGCGTCTTTGTTTTTTTCAATGATACTCTCAAGTGAGCTATACGGAATATAACTGTAGCCAGCATTCAGTAATAACAGGCTAACTAAAACACGAGATAAACGACCATTCCCATCTTGAAAGGGATGGATGGCTAAAAAAACCACATTGAAAATAGCAACGACTACTAAAGGATGATAACTGTTATCTTTCAGTACTTCTCTCGTCCATGTGAGCAAACTCTGGATTTCCCTTGGGGTGTCAAAGGGAGAGCTGGTTTTAAATACAATGCCAAGACTCTTTCCATCGGGTTCAAAGGCTTCAACATTGTTAGAATGTTTTTTATACTCACCACGATGTCGAATATCTTTTTCTGAATGTCTTAGCAGTGTGGAGTGCAGTTGCTTGATGTGGTTTTCAGTGAGCGGTATTTCTGCATAATTATCAAATACCATTTCCATTGCTTCAGCATAACCAGCTACTTCTTGTTCATCACGAGTGAGAAATGATGTCTTCGCCACATTACCAAAAAGCTCTTCAATTTGATTGTTTTTTAGCTGAGAACCTTCAATACGAGTTGAAGAACCAATACTCTCTATGGTTGCAACATGCTTGAGAATTTGTAAGCGTTCAGGGGTTTGATTGTTGCTTGCCTGCCAACTGCCCTTAAATTTATCAATTTCAGTAATGAGACGAAGTAATTCAGGAGTAATGGTTAATGATTTGGTATTCATGGATTTGATATTCAATATAAATAGAGATACATTTATTTGACTGTACTCAATTTTATCCGATTTTATCCAATTCTATCCAATTTTGTCCAATTCTATCCAATAAGCAATTTTTTTGTCCAATAAACTCGCGAGATCCAAGAGATGAGACTCAAGAGATATAGTTCCCTAATCTGGAAATAGAAATTAAAAAAAGTAACTCAGGTAATATTTTTAACATCGATACATCAAATAATACGAAGTTTCGCATCGCAGGATTTAGAAGATGGTTTCGTAGGTTAGGGATGACAGAGGCTTGTAAAATGTTTTATTTTAATCGCTTGAAAAAGACGCTTGCAAAGCGTCTCTACGAATTAGGGCGATATATGCAAAAGGGCAGAAAATGACAAATCTTGTTTCAAGAATATCATTTAATCGGTAAAGACGTTGCAGGCAACGTCTTTACGTAAGTTGTTGAAACAAAACGATTGAGGTGTTTTAATTGTAGGATAAATCCGTCTTGTTATTAACGATATTAGTCATCATCAACATTTAAGCGTTCATGATACTTTTTCTTGGTATTAGTGAGTTTCCTCACTTGTTTTTTTAACTGAGATAAAGATTGACCTTCTTTAATCGCATCTTCTAAATCCATTGTTAAATCTTGTAAATACGCCATGCCATCATCGTATTCTTGCTTATCTTGTAGCTGGTATGTGGTTTTCATCATTTTGTCCAATTGTTGGGCATACAATTGAAAATTCCTTTTAAATTCTTCAAGACTGTTGGTTCTTCGTAATACTTTAAAACTTCGATTCAACTTTTTAAAGTCTTTTTCTAACCGCTCATTTTCATTACCTCTACCTCTTTTACTTTTATTATTTTTATTGCCTCTATTATCTCTATCATCATCATCATCGTCATCATCGTCGTCATCATCATCATCATCATCAAACCAACTTGCTAATTGAATGATTTGAAGGTTAGTAGATTGATTGATTGCACTATCATTATGAAGCGACGATTGAGTATAGCCCAATGAGCTAAAGCACAAGGTAAAGAAAAAGGCAAAGAATAAGAGTATGCTGGGTAAACGTTTCATGTGTTTCATAATATAGTCTCCTTGAGAAAAATTAGTAAAAAATAAACGATAAAATAAATGACGACCACAAAGATTTCTAAGTGATATAGAGTTATATTCTCGGAACTCAAGAATGCCACATTGAATAGCCTCCGCTCTTGTTTTGACTAAAATGTCTCTGTGGCTATATTGTTCGTCTTTTATTTAATTATATATGTGTGGTGCCTGCCATATTTATTTTTTTAGGGCGTATCACCACATTCATCTGCACATCTGCGTTGTCTGTGTGTTTCGCCACAAATAAAAATAATGTCATGCTGAACTTGTTCCAGTATGGGGCATTCTTTTAATTATGATTATGGATTTTCAAGTCCGAAGAGAAGAACAGAAGAACATATATAAGTATAAGCTCAACCAATAAAAATTCTATCCATGAAATGACCTAAGTACATAGGTAAAAACTTATACACACTCTCTGAACATGCTCTCTGAACTCAAAAATCCCGCATTTATAGCACCTTGTTTTTCTCTTTGGCTACGTTGAAAAATATACAGATATGCTACTTTAGATTAGGAGGCTTTGAGACAAGCAAGCTCTAACCTAACTCATCAGACGCAACATGATAATGAGGATCAAGCTTACTCACCTCACATAAATCACCAGCACGCTTTAATAACTTAACACATTCGGGACTTAAGTGACGCAAATGCAGCGTTTTACCAAGCGATAAATATTTATCTGCTAATACGTCTAACGCCTCAATGCCAGAATGATCGCTCACCCGAGAACGCTGAAATTCGATAATCACATCATCTGGATCATCGACAGGGCTAAAAAGTTCCTTGAAGTTTGCCACTGAACCAAAGAATAGCGGGCCAACCAATTCATACACTTTACTCCCTTCTTCATTGATATATGTTTTGGCTGTAATATGTTGAGCATGCTTCCAAGCAAACACTAAAGCAGAAACAATTACGCCGAAAACTACGGCAATTGCAAGATCATAAATAACAGTGACCAGAGAGACCAAAATCAAGATAAGGGCATCAGTCAACGGAATTTTTCGAATAATACGAAAGGATGACCATTCAAAGGTTCCCAAAACAACCATAAACATCACTCCCACCAAAGCTGCCAAAGGAATCATTTCAATCAATGTTGCTCCAAATAAAATCAATGCTAACAAGAAAAGAGCGGCACTAATTCCTGATAAACGTCCCCGTCCTCCTGAATTGATGTTAATCATACTTTGACCAATCATGGCACAACCACCCATCCCACCAAAACATCCATTGGTGAAATTTGCCACCCCCTGACCGATACATTCTCTATTACTCTGACCACGTGTATTGGTCAAATCATCAATCAAGGTCAAAGTAAGTAAAGATTCAATTAAACCAATCGCTGCAATAATAATGCTATAAGGAAAAATAATACGCAAAGTTTCAAAAGAAAATGGTACTTCAGGCCATGCAAATGAAGGCAACTCTCCTTTTAAAGTTGCGTTTTCAGCCTGATCTTCGGGCAACATATCTTTGACAAAATCAAGCACTGTCCGTGCATCAAGATCAAATGCGAAAACAATCACGGTCACACCAATAATGGCAACTAATGAAGAAGGCAATGCCGTTGTGAGCTTCGGCAAAAAATGGATAATCATCATGGTTAGAAGAATTAAACCTACCATGATATACAAGGCTTCACCCGTCATCCAAACCATCTCCCCTGCATCACCTAACACCTTAAACTGGCTTAATTGTGCCCAAAATATAACAATTGCAAGACCATTAACAAACCCAAGCATCACAGGATATGGAACCATCCGTATGTATTTTCCAAGTCTTAAAATGCCAGCAACAACTTGGAATAATCCAGCTAATAACAAACAGGCAAAGAGATATTGAACTCCATAGGAACTGACTAAAGAGACCATAACCACTGCTGTTGCTCCCGTTGCACCAGAAATCATTCCAGGACGTCCACCAAAAATGGCAGCAATCAACCCCATCATGAATGCTCCATAAAGACCAACCATAGGCTCAACATTAGCAACAAAGGCAAAAGCTACTGCTTCTGGTACAAGCGCCAATGCAACCGTAGAACCAGATAGCAAATCATTTTTCAAATTAGGCGTAGAACGATTAATTAAATTAAACATTAAAATTTTTATTAAAAAGAGGTAATTCAAACAGGCACAAAATTTTCTTACTCCGTTGCAAAATGCTACGAAGCAATAGCAGATAGTTTTATTTCATCCTGATTTGGGAAAGACATGACTAAAATCACTGGTAAAGAAAAGTGATTTTGAATTAGTCAAAAGATTGAACGATGATAAAGATGAGGGAGGGTTAGCAATAAATAAATTTATAATTTTTATTTTTCTCAATTGAGATTAAATATATGTAATTTCCTCATTTTTTCACGTTTTTGTAAAGTAGAAAGGTGAAATTTGCATCACAGTAAAGAATCTTCCATCAAGGGTAGCATAACTCAGCAAAAAATCCCTTAACAGTAGAATAAATTATATCATTGTTTTTGTTGCATCAACTCCCATAATATACGATAGCAATATTTTACAACATTGTGTTGGTCTTTATCGGGACTTAGCCTGCCGTGTATTAGCATATGTCTGACTTGGTAGATAATTTCCAACAGTCCAGCAAAAAAATGCTGTTTATTACTGGTGATAAATATTTGATCGTAACTACTCAGGTACTCGACTCGTTCTCACGCTGTATACACACGCTCTGCATGTGTATACAGCGTGAGAACGCATACGGGGTTAGATAGCGGATGACAGACTCCAGATTTCAGAAAATTAACCACAGATGAATGTAAGGTTTCGACTCGTTCCCACGCAGGAATATGTGGGTATATAAGCATGAGAACGAGTCGTTTATCGCAAGTTTTTTCTTTACTTTCTTTGCCTGTGTTTGCGTGAGAGTAAGGTGGATGCGGATACCTGAGTAGTTACACCAAAAGAGGATATAAGGCCATTGAGGAAATCAACATACTACCCTCTTATCAAGGCGTATTGGTTCACGATTGTTGGGCATCTTATTTTAAACTCAATTGTCAGCATAGTTTGTGCAATGCTCATATTGTCAGAGAGTTAACCGCCATTGAAGAAAATGATAAACATCAATGGGCAACCCACATGAAGCAGTTTTTATACCAATCAAACGAGTTAAAAGACCAGTATCAAGTATTAGATAAGGCACGATATCAAATACAACTTCAAAAATATAAAAAAATCCTCGAACAAGCAGAATTAGAATGTCTAATTCCAGACATAAAGCCTAAAGCCAGAGGAAAACCTAAAAAAACAAAAGCAAGAAACTTACTTGAACGAATGAAAAAGTACGAAACTGAAATATTACGCTTTTTAGCTGAGATCAATGTCCCTTTTACAAATAATTTGGCTGAACGAGATATTCGAATGACTAAATTGCAACAAAAAATTTCTGGTTGCTTTAGATCCCATGAAGGAGCTATTCAGTTTGCACGTATTAGAAGTTTTCTAGCAACTTGCAAAAAAAACAACTTGAGACCCGCTAAAGCTCTTATACTTTTGTTTGACGACAATATGCCTTCTTTTAGTTGAGCTTCTACCTGAGTAGTTACAAAATAAGTTGAATGCCTTCCACTCCAATGCGCTTTCTAAAATGCACCAATTCGGTGGCATGACAAGGCTTTGTTGGGATGTAGGTGGGGTATCCGCAAAAGTATTGATAGTACGGGTTGCGTTTGAATTGTAATACTATTTTTTCATCGGAGAGGTTCTCCAGTTGTTTTAGCATCAATAAGCCTACCATGAGACGAATGGGCTTGGAGGCTCTGCCATTATTTAGGCAATAGTGCTTTGCAAAAGCGGCGTCAAAGACTTGCCAATCAATTCTGTTTGCGAGTCGGATTAACGAATCGTTGCTATCTAGTTGAGAAAATAGTTCGCTGTGAAACAGACTCTGCTGTCTGATGTTGGGAATAGTGGGTGTGAGCATACTTTTTTTGAACAAAACGACCAGAAAATAAAGATAATTATAACATAAGTCGGGTGTTTTGACTAGGACTTTAAACGATATTATTTATATATATCAATGTTTTAGATGGTTTTTTAAGGGGCGACTACGTACAGAGCCATTGCTACCAACGATTTTAAAGCCTCCTGCAAACAAGTGATTGAGCATTACAATCAGCGAGCCGAAACGTCTGAAAATCGGATTAAAGAATTTAAATTAGACTTCCACGCCGAGTGCTTGCCTTGTGATCACTTTAAAGCTAATGCGGCTTATCTTATGCTTTGCATGTCGGCATTTAACCTCTTTGTAATCTTACGCAATACCCTGCCACATCAGTGGGATTATTGCCGTATTAAAAAAATTCGATGGGATTTGTATGCGATAGCTTGTCGCATCACTCATCGTTCCAGAAAACTCGTGTGTCAGGTTCAAAAGCAATCTTATGAGCTACTTCAACGAGTGCGATGGGCTATACAGCAGTTACCTGTTCCTAACATGCCGCCTCAAAATGATACGGGATAGCTTAAAACTAACTAAACAAAAGTCTCTTAAACCCCTAAAATTAAAACTCCTTGAAAAGGAGGAGGGCTTGCTTACGCTCAAAAAGCCTAAAACCTCTTACATCAACTAAAAATTAGAAAAATAGCATCAAAAGTATGTACTAAATTAACAAAACCTTCAATTTATACAACCATTAGGAGGTATAAACTGCTATTTTTAGCAAATCTCCTAAAAAACACTTGTGCTAAAATCCTATTTCTAGATTTGGGGTATAACCTTGCGTATGTTTGAAACCTAATTCAGATAAGTTCAGAAAGTTGACAAACTCGTCAATGACTCGAACCGCACTATCTTGCGACACATACTGATCAAGAGTCGGTGGAAATAAATCGCGTTGATGACGGTTGGTCGTGAGATGATAACGACGATACTCATGGTATAAAATATGTTAGAGGAGAGGTGATTTTTTTCAAATCCGATGGACGGACTTCACAAGGGTATATCACTAAAAATACCATGAAAATCATTTAATATCAATAATATAGATTTTTTTTTGAGTACTTTCAAAATCTCCATGCAACGTCTGTACCGATAAAATCAACGTCTTTTGGAGGAGTGGAATATTCTGGGAATGTTTTTGAATTAGGTTATGGTTTTTCAGTGGTGAATTGTGGAGAAAGATGCGTTTGTGAAAGACGTTTTGGTAAAACGTGTTTACGCAAGTTGTTGAAATATGAGGATTATTTCAAATTCTTACAAATGGACACTTGCAAAGCATCTCTACGGATTAGGCGATATATGGGTGGAATTAAAAGTCGAATTCACCAGTAATCCGTTGAAATTTTTGCAGGTTGTCTAATCCGAATCCAGTAGTATTCTTACGTATAGGTGTGTATAGACAATGTGGGAACGATTTGGGTATCTGAGTAGATGCCTTTTAGTTATACAATATCCCATTAATTTTTTCTAAATCTTGCTAAATTTTTCGGGCGGGGATGATTAGGTTTTCGCCGATTTTTATGATGTGTTTGGTTAGGCGGTTGGCACGTTTGAGTTCGCTGACGCTTAAGCCGTAATGTTTTGCTATGTCGTATAAGGTGTCTCCTGATCTTACTCGGTGAGAACGCCATTTGATGCGATGAGTTTTGGCAACTTTTTTGATGGTTTTTTGGAAGTGGTCTAAGTTTGCGAGTGGTACCATTAGGGTGTAGGTTTCATCTGGACGAGTCGCCCAGCGTTTGAAGCCTGGATTGAATTTGCGGAAGGTTCGTAAGCTAATTCTTGAGGCTTTGGCAATGGATTGTAATTCAAAGGGGCGGTTAAGTGTTACTTGGGCGAGTGTGGGTTTGTTGGCGATGTGGTGGATGTTTAGTTGTTCGTAGCGTTTGAAGTTGGCGATTATGTGGCAGTAGGCGAGCAGTTTAGGGACGTAGTTGCGAGTTTCTCTGGGTAGTTTTATGGAGAAGTAGTCGGTTGGTTTGTTGCGTTTTTTTGCCCGTTTGATGGCTTTGTTGACGTTGCCAATACCGAAGTTGTAGGCGGCGAGTGCAAGTGGCCAGCTTTGGTAGCGTTCAAAAAGGTCTTCGAGTAGGTTAAGGGCTGATTTGGTGGATTGGTAAATGTCTAAGCGTCCATCGTACCACCAGTTTTGATCTAAGCCATAATGTGCTCCAGTGCGACGGGTGAATTGCCATATTCCTGCGGCGTTGCTGCGTGATACGGCAAAAGGATAGTAGCGACTTTCAACGATTGGAAGTAGTGCTAATTCCATGGGCAGTTGGCGTTTTTTGATTTCACTATAAACAAAGTGTAGGTAAGGGCTGGCGGCTGCTGTTGTGCGGTGAAATATCCGTGGGTTTTTTAGGATACGTTTGATGTGTCTTTGAATAGTGAGGCGTTCATTGTGTAATTCGTAAAATTGAAACCCTTTGGCTAGGTCGCCCCATAAACCTTTGGCTGCGTAGTTGGTGTTGGTTTTTTTGGTTTTGAGTGTTGTTTGGGCGTTAAAGTTGGTGTTGCGTTTGCTGAAACTTAGCCAGTAGTTTGAGCGTAAGTCTTTGTTTATGGTGATGGGTGAGTTGGGATTTACTGTGTAATCAGGTAGTAGCAGAACCGCTAGTTTGTTGGTGGTTTGTTGCTCTAAGTTATGTGTGGAGATTTGAATTTCTAAATCTTGAGTGAGGTTGTCTGTGCTGTTATCAGAGGTGTTAGCGGTGTTAGAGACTGGGATTTGTTGCAAGTTTTGTTGCTCTTTAGCTTCGTTGGAAAATTCAGTTGAGATGCCTGCTTTTTTTAGGGTGTTGTGAGGTTTTAAGCAACTTGTTAGTAGGAGGGGTAGGGAAAGGGTGAGGCAAATGGTGAGCCAAGAGACTTTGCTTATTTTTTTTGTTTTATTTAGCGAGGAGGTGGTGGACATAAGTCTTTTTAAATGATGGGGTTTAATGCTGGCTTATTGGTTCAGGCGTGGATTTGATTGTGAGTTTTAGGAAATTATCTTAATTTGCGTATAGCGGTGAAAACATCGAGTTCATTTTGTAATGATTTTCCTAATAGTCTTTCACAATTTTCTTTGATTTCTAATTTGTCAGCGCGCCAGAAAGGGTTGGTTTGTTGTTCGTTGGAGACGTTAGTGCTACCAGTGTAGTTTTTTTGTTTATAGTTGTGTTTTGCTTGTTTTAAACAGTGGCTAAGCAGTTCGTTGGAAGGTTCAACTTGGATTGCGAATTGGTAGTTGCTGATGCTGAAATCATGACCGCAGTAGAGTTGGGTCGTTATTGGTAGTTGGCGGATGATGTCGATTGAGTCTTGCAAATTTTTTGCGGTTCCTTCAAATACGGCTCCTGCTCCTGCGGCAAATACTAAATCGCCAACAAAGGCGATATTATGTTGTGGGCAGTAGAAGGTGAGATGGTCGAGCGTGTGTCCTGGGGTGTGTAGTGCACTAAATTCGATGTTTAAGGATTCAATGGTAAATGTTTGTTGATCCTCTAAGGGTTGGTTGGTTGGTTTAAAAGGGGAGTCGTGGTAGCCATAGATGGGGAGTTCACCATAGCGTTCGATGACGGCTTGGACTCCATCAGTGTGGTCATAGTGGTGATGAGTGATTAGAATTGCGACAGGTTGAAGATTGTTATCTGCAATGAATTGACATACGGGTTCAGCGTATCCAGGGTCGATTAGTATGCACTGTGGGCTGTTGTCTTGCTGAATAACCCATATTAAGTTATTCATGCCTTTGCTAAAACCTGCGGGAATTTGATGGATTTTCATGTATTGTTGGGTTTTGTGAATTCTATGAGCTTGGTAAGACGAGTAGGCGAGTATGTAACTGTTATTCAATCAGCTATTTTATTTTTTTCGCACTTTTTCGCAGTGCCATGGTTGAATGTTGGGTTGAATGCTGTTGTGTAAAGAGCATTTTTGCAAAAGATATATATTAAATTATAAAGGAAGTAGGGAGTATGAGGGTATTTTATTTAGCATGGTTTTTATTGTTAATTTAATATTTTTCAGATATTTAACTAAAAAATTTAAAGTTTCAGTGTAACTTTTATTTTTGCTGTCTGTATTTAATTACAGATTACTATGCGGTTATATTTTTTCAAAGTCAATAATGCCGTGTTTGCCACTTACCTTTGTTTTGCATTTGTTTTGCAAATATTGTTCTGCTTTAGAGAACTTGAGGATGTTGAAAAGTTTGGGAGATATTCAAAAGTTTGTTGTCTTATAAGTCAATGAGCTATAATTTAATGGCGTTTGAGTTTTTGTTGAAGAATTTTCTATCGTGCTTTTAGGGTTTGATTGAGGGTTTGGATATGCGATGGAAAGGGGTTTTTGTTTGACTCGCTACTGTTTACATCGTTTTGTTGACTCAATATTGTTGATTGATATCAACTTGCAATTAATTATTTATAAAATTATAAAAACACAGGTGAAATATTAAGGAGATATATTGCAGTGAAAATTACAGGTGCAGAAATCATTATTGAATCTCTTAAGGCAGAAGGCGTTGAGATTTTATTTGGTTATCCTGGTGGCTCTGTACTGCACATTTATGATGCGCTATACAAACAAGAGGATATCGAGCATGTTTTAGTTCGCCATGAACAGGCGGCAACTCATGCAGCAGATGGTTATGCTAGAGCAAGTGGTAAACCTGGTGTGGTTTTGGTGACTTCGGGTCCGGGTGCTACGAATGCGATTACTGGCATTGCCAATGCGTATATGGATTCAATTCCAATGGTGGTGATTAGTGGACAGGTGCCACGAGAATTGATTGGTAATGATGCTTTTCAGGAAGTGGATATGGTTGGCGTTAGTCGTTCGGTCGTTAAACATAACTTTCTGGTGACGAATGTTGAAAATTTAGCAACCACTATAGCGAGAGCTTTTTATGTGGCAACTCATGGTCGTCCTGGTCCTGTTGTTGTAGATATTCCTAAAGATATTACGGCTGCTAAGTGCACTTTTTCTTATCCTTCTGAAGTGGTGATGCGTACTTTTTCGCCAACCACTAAAGGGCATACGGGGCAGATTAAAAAAGCGGTTAAAAGAATGTTGGAAGCCAAGAGACCAATATTCTATACAGGAGGTGGTGTGATTCTTAATGATGCCTCATCTGAATTGAGGGAATTGGTCACACTTATGGGCTTTCCTATTACCAATACTTTAATGGGGTTGGGTTCATTTTCTCCTTCTAGTCCGCAGTATCTTGGTATGTTAGGTATGCATGGCACCTATGAAGCCAATATGGCAATGCATGATGCGGATTTGATTATTGCAATTGGTGCACGTTTTGATGATAGAATCACTGCACGATTGGATACTTTTAGTCCAGGTTCGGATGTGATTCATGTTGATATTGACCCTTCAAGTATTTCCAAAAATATAAGTGCGAGTATTCCAATTGTAGGTCCCTGTAAAGGAATTATTAGTGAAATGACGGCTTTGGCTAAAAAGTTTTCCGATAAAATTCCCAATATCGATGATTGGTGGAAGCAGATTGGTGAATGGCGTTCAGTTCGTTCATTGGATTATAATGATAGCAGTGAGGTTATCAAACCGCAGAAGGTGATTCAGTTATTACATGAGGTTACCAAAGGTGATGCTTATGTTACTTCAGATGTTGGGCAGCATCAAATGTGGGCAGCTCAGTATTATCCTTTTGAGAAACCACGGCGTTGGATTAATTCAGGTGGTTTGGGAACAATGGGATTTGGCTTTCCAGCAGCCATGGGGGTTAAGTTAGCTTATCCTGATGCTGAGGTTGCTTGTGTGACGGGTGAAGGCAGTATTCAGATGATGTTACAAGAGCTTTCTACCTGTTCGCAGTATAACGCACCTGTTAAAATACTGAATTTAAATAATCGTTATTTAGGCATGGTACGGCAATGGCAGGAATTTTTCTATGATCGTCGCTATTCAATGTCATATATGGAATCGCTACCTGATTTTGTTAAGCTTGTTGAATCTTATGGTCATGTAGGTATGTATATTGACAATCCAAAAGATTTACGACCAGCGATGGAAGAAGCTTTTGCGATGAAGGATAGACTCGTTTTCATGGATATTATTACCGATCAAACTGAGAATGTTTTTCCAATGATTCCCTCAGGGGCATCACATAATGAAATGAAACTTTATACTGACTTTAATCAACTGGAGAATAACGATGGATGATAAGCATTTTCATATTATTTCAGTTCTGATGGAAAATGAACCAGGTGCATTATCTCGTTTGACTGGACTTTTTTCCGCTCGTAACTTTAATATCGAAAGCCTTAATGTGGCGGGTACTGAAGATCCACATATTTCAAGGCTAACATTGACAACGGTACTGAATGATAATCAGTGTGATCAATTAATTAAACAACTTAATCGGTTGGTGGATATTTTTAAGGTTGTTGATGTAGTAACCTCTCCTCATATTGAGAGTGAGTTGATGTTGATCAAAGTAGATGCTACTAAAGCTTCTATACGTCAAGATATGGTACATTTAGTACATATTTTTAAAGCGGACATATTAGATGTTAGTGATCAAGTTTATACAATTCAGTTAGTAGGCAATCGTGAAAGATTAGATTCGTTTATTAACGCAATAGAGAAAAAAAATATTAAAGAGACTATCAGAAGTGGGACTCTTGGAGCCTTTAAAGGTGGTAGGGTGCTATCATCCAATACCAATAAAAAATAACGATTACAACGCGATTACAATAACACCACGATTATTTAAACTAAATTTATTTACATTTTAAGGAGAAAATTATGGCATTGACGGCATATTATGATAAAGATATTGATTTATCAGCAATAACAGAAAAGAAAGTAACTGTCTTAGGATATGGTTCTCAAGGGCATGCTCATGCACAAAACCTGAGAGATAGCGGTATTGATGTTATTGTCGGTTTGCGACAAGGTTCTGGTTCTTGGGGTAAAGCTGAGAAAGCAGGATTTACCGTAAAGACAGTTGCAGAAGCTGTGAAAGCAGCTGATGTGACAATGATGTTATTGCCTGATGAAACTCAAGCAGAAGTTTTTGATTCTGAAGTTAAGGATAATTTGAAGTCTGGTTCTGCGGTTGCTTTTGCACATGGTTTTAATGTTCATTTTGGCTTTATTGAACCTGTTGAAGGTGTTGATTTTATCATGATCGCACCTAAGGGACCTGGACACACTGTTCGTGATCAGTATCAAAAAGGTTCTGGTGTACCGACATTGATTGCGGTTGCTCAGGATGCGAGTGGTCATGCTAAAGAAATTGCACTTGCTTATGCCTCAGCGATTGGTGGTGGTAGAACAGGTGTTTTAGAAACTGATTTCCGCCAAGAAACTGAGACTGACTTATTTGGTGAGCAATCAGTTTTGGCAGGCGGTGCGATGGCACTGGTACGTAATGGTTACGAAGTGTTGGTTGAAAATGGTTATGAGCCTGAAATGGCATACTTTGAGTGTTTGCATGAATTAAAGCTTATTGTTGACCTTGTTTATGAAGGTGGTATCGCTAATATGCGTTATTCAATCTCTAATACGGCAGAATATGGCGATGTGACACGCGGTCCTCGTTTGATTACTGAAGAGACTAAGAATGAAATGCGTAAAATCTTAAAAGAAATTCAAACAGGCGAATTTGCGAGAGAATGGATGGAAGAAAACAAAAACGGTTGTCCAAATCTTAATAAGTTACGTCAAGAAGCTGCTGATCATTCAATTGAAGCCGTTGGTGAAAAATTACGTAAGATGATGCCATGGCATAAAGACAAGCAACTCGTAGATCGAGCTATTAACTAATCTGTTTTTTGTACAGTTTCTTTTATCTTAATTTTTAATTTTCAACTATTCCTATGGTAGAACTTAACCACTTAGAAGACTTACCTAATTATATTTCTGAACCGAATGAAGAGTATATGAATGACAAGCAATTGGCACACTTTCGCAGTAAACTAATTGCTTGGAAAAACATGATTATGGAAGAAATTGATCAGACGGTCAAAAATATGCAAAGCGGTTCGGAAACGTTTACCGATTCTGTAGATCGTGCTAGCCATGAAGAAAACTGGGGGGTAGAACTCAAGACTCGTAGTCGTGAATCTAAACTGATTAAGAAAATTGATGATGCAGTTAAACGAATTGATCAGAAAACCTATGGTTATTGCTTAGTTAGTGGAGAGCCTATCGGTTTAGAACGTCTTGATGCTCGTCCTACTTCAGAGTATAGCATTGAGACTAAACAAATGTTGGAAAAGCAAGAGAATAATTTTCGCTCTCCCTACGAATAATCTGCTTGTCCATTCTGCATATCAAGCATATTCTGCATATTTGCAGATGAATAAGATGTTTCTAGTGTAGCTGTACCCCTTGAAAAGGCTTGTTTTCAAGCATTAGTGGATAATGCGGATAGGCATTGAGGTTTGGATTTTTGGTGGGTTGATTGTTCATTACGAGAATACAGTCTCCAAGACCTGATCCAGAAATTTTGGCTCCGACCGATTTATTATCACGTTCATCGGTTGCGGTGCTAATCATGTTATCAAGTGTTGGGTCGGATACGCCTAACTGTTGCATTTGCTGTTGATATGCTGTCATAATTTGTGCGACTTGCTCCCAATTTTGCTGTTGCCAAGATTGGATAAACTGCTGAGTGAGTTGCCCCATTTGTTGATAGATACTATTAAACTTATCAGGGATGGTTTGTGCTTTCTTAGCGACTTTTTGCAAGACTTCTGCGGTTGGTGTTTTATAACCACAATAGTAGAGATGCCAGTGAACTGGTGAACTTGCGGGAATGGTTAGTGAGGATAGCCAGCCTTGTTGCTGATTAAAACAACAAATCCCTCCATAGACACTTGCACAAGCATCCGCTCCCGAACCTGTTTTTTGTACATTGACGATAATCTTCTTGGCAAGTTGCCAACGCTGTTGTTGGGAGAGTTTGTTTTCAGTAAAGGCTTCTAAGGCACGCAATAAAGCAACGGTTACGGCAGCGGATGAACCAAAGCCAATTGTGGATTGAAAAGATGATTCAATAGTGAGAGTGAAGCCATTGAATAGTGGACTAACCTCTTGCTGAAAAATACGGATAGTTGCGATAACAAAGCGTAGCTTGGGATGGTCTAACTTAGGATGGTCTATTAGTTCATTTAGTGTGGTTTCATGGTGTGCTAATGCCGACCGAATAATAATTTGTTGTGTTGACTGTGGTACTAATTTAACATGCAAACGTGGCTCTAAAGCAGCAACAACAGCGGATTGATTGACTAATACGCTATGTTCTCCTATAAGTAATGTTGATGCTGGTGCACTGCAATGAATCATATCAAGCAAAGAATATTTAAAAGACGGGAAAGATGAGAAAGACTGGTAGGGGTGGATGAATGGGTTGCAACGAAATATCACGAAATATCACTTTTTCTAGTTGCTTTTCTGACCTAGTCATAAATAGAACATGAATAAATAAAAGTAAAAGGTGACTACTCAGGTATTCTCTTCAATAACAGGAAGTAGGAAGCGGAGGAAAATATATATATCAAGTCCCGCAAGCATTAACTATATTGAAAACCCTTGCTAACCATCACTCATCATCCTCGCCAATCTTCAGAGTACAGGAATTAAGAGTTTGAATTTTAAGCAAGATTGAAGTCTTACTCCCTTTCAAAATCTGTTATCTGCAATCTGCTATCCGTTCCGTAGTCTTGTCTAATCCAGTATGTATTCCCACTGAGGTGCGTAGGAACGAATAGGGTGCGGATACCTGATTAATTACAGGATTAGTTACAATAGTAATTATACTCTTTGGGCTGAATACCTAATTCGGAATACTTCTGAGAATATTCAAACTTTTCTTTCTTTTGACTCCTCTCCTCTCCTTTCTTTTCCTCTTCTCTCTTCCTTTTAGGCAAGCTAGATAACTATGATTAAAGATACTATGAAAAATCAAATTCAATATATTAGGAATAGCTTCTTTTGGCAGTTGGTTGAGAAAAGAGTGTTTTCTTTAAGTTTGGTTGTCATGATTAGTATGGGTCTAAGTGGCGCTGTTATTGCAGCGACAAACTTTAATTTAAGACTTAACGAACACACTCTTGTTAAGGCTAGGCACTTTGAAAATGCCAGTAAAGATGCTTTAATCTGGATAACTTCGGAGTACGGAACACGGGATACTTTTTCTTACATTGCCAGAACGATTAGCCAGCTTGGATTGGATGTTTGGCTTGTCAACTTGACACGAGCCAATCAACTACAACCTTCTAAACGTACATTAGATCAAATCAATCCATGGCAGGTAAGCGAGGTTATCAAGCAAGTACACCAGTACACGGGCAAAAATATCTGGTTATTCAGTAGCGAGCATGGAGCTTTTCTGACATTGAGAGGTATGCGTTATTGGCAAAAGCAAAACCCTCAGAAAAGCTACTTGGGCGGAGCAATATTGCTAAATCCTCTACTAACTTATGGCATCCCACCTATTGGAGCAAGTCCTGAGTACTTGCCAATCAGCTTTGCAACGAACAAACCTGTATTTGTTATTCAGTCTCGTTACAGTGAGAATCATTGGTATGTTGATGAGATTATCAATCAGCTTTCTAAAGGTCATGCCTTAGTCAAATATCGCACTATCGCTCAAGTAAGAGAACGCTTCCATTTTCGGCGACTATCTACTCCTGAAGAGGATAATGCACGCTATAAACAATTGCCACCACTCATTAACTATGCTATCAGTCAATTGAGACCTGATCGTAGAGCGGTATTAGCAGAAGAAAAGATGCCTCCGATTAAAACTTTGCCTAATACCGATATTCCGCTCAATTTTTCTTCTTTGAATCGTCCGCAAAAAATTAGTCCATTTGCATTTGAGGCAATTACTAAAAAGTATGTAAGTTCAAATGAATTACGAGGAAAAATTGTTTTTTTAACTTTCTCAGCTCAATGGTGTGCCTCTTGCCGTACTCATATAAAGTACTTGCAAAAATTTCTTAATAAGCTACCTGAATCAAAAAAACGTCAAGTACATGTTGTTAATCTAATTGTTGACAGCACCCAAGAAGAGCTTAAAAGCAAGTATGCTTCGCCGATTTTTCCTTATGTCTCTACGGTGGCGATAAAAGGCGAAACTATCGTTAAATACAATATTAGAAAGTATCCAAGTACGTTGGTTTTGGATAAACAAGGTAAGATTCGTTACTCTTTCTATGGTTCAACTTTTTGGCGAGATCCACCAGTATCAAAAATGATTAACACCTTGTTGCCAAATTAAAACACGCGTCTTGATTTTTTTAAGGTTTTGGCAATAATCTTGTCAATTCGATTTCTTAATGACTTTCTCTTTGATTTTCTCTCTCAATGAAAACCCCAGTAATTCAATTGTTTATTACCGATATGGATTCAACCTTAATTGGTCAAGAAACTATTGATGAAATTGCTGGGATGGTTGGCGTTAAGTCACAAGTTGCTAAGATTACCGAAGCGGCAATGAGAGGTGAATTAGATTTTCAGCAAGCTTTGGTAGAGCGTGTGGCATTATTAGAAGGTTTGCCCGAATCAACCCTACGCCAAGTCTATTGTGAAAAACTACATGCGAATCCTGGAGCGGAAATGCTCTTTAAACAGTTAGCAAATCTTGGGATAAAATCAGCGGTGGTTTCTGGTGGTTTTTGCCACTTTGTGAATTGGATTAGTAAGGATTTAGGGATTGACTTTGCTTTAGCTAATTCGCTTGAAGTCGTTGATGGTATCTTAACTGGCAAGGTAACGGGTGCAATTGTTGATGGCGATAAAAAGGCAGAATATTTGCAACAACTCTGCCAACAGCTTAATATCACTCCCAAACAAGTCATGGCAGTAGGTGATGGTGCCAATGATATTCCCATGCTACAAATAGCAGGTATTGGCGTTGCTTATTACGCCAAACCCATCGTCCGTCAATATGCTGATGTATCTATCAATGATGGTGGCTTAGATCAACTCTTGCAGTGGTTATAAATCATAGTTATTTTTACTGCTTAAATCTCTTTGTTCATAGCCTACCTCCTTTAGCTAGCACATATCATGAAAGACACATAACGCCTAAATAACAGGCAAAAAATTGTTGGCTAAAATTAGCGATGAAGGAGCAAAAGCCAACTGATTTTTTGTCCTTGTTGATTTTCTGGTTATATGTTTATGCACCAAGCAAGTCAAGGTGCTTTATTTTTTTGTACCGCAATGACATAGATATGCAATGAGCTAGTTCTATAAACGGCACCTCTTGATCAACTTTAAAGATAATCGCTCGTTTACCTTCATATGTAAAAGTATCACCATACACTTCTTTAAAAGTTGCAACTAACGATGTTTTACAATTGAAATAAATACAGTATTGATCAGGGTATCTAACTTTCCAATCAAATCTAATGGTACTACCTATATTTGAAGTATAACTAGGTTCACCCCATTTCAAGGATTCAGTTATATCAGAAATTCCATCTTGTTTCGCTACACTGAAAATAAGGTCACGTATATTGCTGAGTAATATATAAATATTTTCTGGATAGGTTTTAAATTTTTGTTTTACGCTCAAGTTCATTTAACAACTTATACTTTGAAAAACATATAACGTTTAAACTAATCTGCCAGTAACTCCTTTGCAGAGAGTGGGCAGGGGATGTACTCATTTGAACCGAACTGATTACGTTAAAGGAAACGCAGGGTCGCAGATTGAGTGATTAGTTAGGGATTTTATGATGGTTGGCTTGAAAAAGCCAGTGATAATTGAGCGTACATTGAGAAAATCACTTGCTTGCAAGTAATTTGCGATTGAATAGAAAATCGCGATTAGTTTGAAAGTAATCGCAAGGGCAAACTTTTTTTGCTTAAATTACCTCTCAAACATTTTACGAATTTTGATGCCTAACGCGACCAAACTCAGTGGCGACGTAGCCATTCCGCTAGAGTGCCTCGTTAGGCTTTGGGTTTAGGAAATTTATGATGCGTTGCCTGAAAAACAATAACCAATATCCCACCAAAGAAAATAGCCGATGCCAAAATAAATATAAATTCTCCCATATGTTATAACTCCTCTAATTTGTCAAGACATTTAAATACACGTTTATTGATTAAGTATATCGCCACAACCACTGAAATGATTGCAACTAAACCGAGAATTAAAAGAGAAAGTTTTGCTGTTTCAAAATTTTGTGCAAATCAAGAAAGTAAAGAAAGCCCACTTACCATCAGTATAGCAAAAACAACCTTATACCAGCCGATTTCGTGTTCAATTCTTTTTTCTTCAGACATAAAGAATATACAATAATAAGAAACATTTAATGCTATTTCATTAACGATTTTACTATAACCGATTAACTACAATCGTCACTTCCACAATTGTGACATCCTCCTCTTCTGTTTCCTGTTACATCGGCATACCCTCCACATTCACAATTACTACAGTACACCCGCTGAACTTCTATTTTTTCTCCATTTTCATTTATCCTTATTAATTTTCCGTTTTCTTCAAAATCATAACTCATAATCTTTTTCTCCAACGCCTAGTTAATGGAAATAGTTAAACATCGGGGCGAATTGCAACGCCTAACGACCAAACTCAGCGGCGGTTTACCGTCCGCTGGAGTGCCTTGTTATGTGTTTATTTGATTGAACCATAAATAACATATTTTAAAACCAAAACTATCATTAATGGAACAGAAGAAATTATTGTAAGCACAACAAAATCAAAAAATGTAAATGTATCCATAGGGTTGTAAATATCGTGAATAATCATCCCAACAATAGTGACAAAAACTATCATCAATGAAAGAATAAAAAGAACCTTTATAAGTCTTTTTAGCATTTTATAATGACAAGGCAAATATTAACCAAAAAATATTAACAAAAAAAACAGTCCTATTAGATAACCGAAATCGTACATTACACCTGAATTTGGGAATGCATAAATTCGTATATCTGTGAAGATACTACCAATAAAGCTGAATAAAATTATAAAACCGTGGAAAATTCCCATAAAAAACCCAGGTGGATCATAAGCCGAAGGTTCTGGCTGGCTAGCACAACTGACAATCGTAACAACCCCAATAATCAGCATTCCCCACAACAAAATTTTCTTAATTCTCATACCAAACTCCATTACACATTGTAATCCCCCCGTTTTTTGTTGAGAATAAAAGTAGAGAGATTTAAAGCATCTAACGCACTTTAAATATTTCAATT
>JAYJMH010026324.1:0-18193 GCA_036873815.1 Phacellophora camtschatica
AGCTTGAAAATGATGTTAAGATGACATCGAAACGTCGCTCATTATTATCGTTAATATTTATAATTAAATGTTACAAATAAATCAAGACAAATAAATTATGTTTTTGTTGGCTTGGGAATGAATCATGTTTTTTCTGACACTTGGGACCTCTCTACATTTATTGCATTGGCCATGTTCATATTGTGTTTATTATTCCAAAGATAAAGTCAAAAATCATTTTCATTGTCTCAACCATATGTTCGACCAATTCTAAACATCGGAAAATCCTAAAAATTTAGAAATACCTAAGTTAGTGTTTAGCTTTGAAACAATTTTTGAATCGCTTCAATCTCCTGATTTTATATATATAATCTGTCAAAGAGGGAAACTCTTTAGTGGGTCACCCGGTACACCGAGGCTTTCCATTTTCTACAAATTACCGAAAATTTTGAATCTTCGGGAATCGAATCATCGGACGGATTTTGTTAAGTTTCAATATGAATAATTTAAAGAGATTTTATTTGAATTTGTTCGAATTAGCAAATGTTCGAATAAATAATACTTTCGAAATATCGGAGGATGGCTGTGTTCTAAAAGGTAATAAATGTGCCCATCATGAAATTTGTGTTTTTACGTTCCAGGTGACATGTGCTTGTATAAACCTGGAGGTTATTATTATCTCAAGCAAAGTGGTTGTATTAGCGACCCAACCATTGATGATAAAAAAGATTTCAACTGTGTCATGGTAAGCAGTCTATCTTATAACATTTTAGAAATTATTATTAAACTTGAGCGAAAAGTCTTTAGGTTTATTTGACTTGCAATTTTGTGACCTCTCGAGTCGGCCAATAATCTGAACCGCCAAAATTCTCACCACATGATTGAAATTCTTTCTGTTGTTTATTTTTTTGTAGATAAAAACAACGTCTTTTATTTCATTTAGCTTGAAAATGATGTTAAGATGATATCGAAACGTCGCTCATTATTATCGTTAATATTTATAATTATTTGTTCATCCTTCTTTGTTTATCCTTCTTTGTTCATCCTTCTTTGTTTATCCTTCTTTGTTTATCCTTCTTTGTTCATCCTTCTCTGTTTATCCTTCTTTGTTTATCCTTCTTTGTTTATCATTCTTTGTTTATCCTTCTTTGTTTATCCTTTGAGAGCTTTCAGTGTATCTCGGAAGAAATTTTATTCTCCTTGAGTGCTGGAGATAGCTTGGTTCAACTGTTAAAGTTTTTATCAAAATGTACTTTTACGTGAACACTTTTTATGTAGATGCATCAAAATTACTCACCCAGCAGTTAAGATCAGATTCAGTAGTTGCAACCCAAAGGCATGCTGGGTCGTACGATGGCTGGATCTGAAAATAGAACAAAACAAACAATGATAATGCATTGAATTCTCACCATGCATGCTCTCCAAACACAATTCTTATTATGCATCTTCTAACTATACGCAATAAAAATACGCATCGTGCTTTCAATTTGAGAACCTTTTCAGGTTTTTTGATGTATTTCAGAAAAAAAGTTTTTAAAAAGGAGGCTACATGTTTTAAATGTTAAGTTCTCAGTCTTGGAGGCGAGAATGAGGAGGCGAGATTTGCACTGAGATGGGTCATAACAAGTCAAAAATTAACTTCAAAAATTTCACTGTACAAAAGTTTCACTTGCTAAATACATTTTTGAGAACACCATAAAATTGTTCCATTATCCTAAGTATGTACACGCAAATACAATTTTGACACAAATCATTCCGCCGGCAAGCTTTTAGTTCATTTATTGATGACTGTGCTAATAAATTGTAAACTTTGTCGAGTTGGTTAATAATCTAACATAAATAAATGTTCATAAAGTCAAGTTTTCTCTTCACAGTATGCAAATTTGAATAACAAATTACGTAACGGATTTTTCTTCTTCTGAGAATGAACCGTAAAACCAGCTCATTTTTACGTCAGAGAACTCACAGAGATGACTTCGTAAAGTCCATTGAGACTCACATTTTAGCGGGGGAAAAATAAATTTTCATGTGAATTTGTTAAGAATATTTTACAAAAATAAGTTGTCTTTGACTAGCAACATAAATTTATACTAACAACATAAATTTACAACATAGGGTTGTGCTTACATTAAGATTTTATGCTTACATGAAAGACAAGTAGCTAATTGTTTTGCAACAGTGAGACCTCGCCCGATCTTACCTAAAAGGAATAGAGTCCTCTCGCCCATAATCACCACCGATCACTCGTTACCACCCTCGTATAAAACATAAACTAAAATCTTTCACAGTGTTTATTGAAAGATTATTTCAAGACAAATAGACACAAAACATCTTGCTGACTCCAATTAATTCATACCTTTGAGATTTTTGTTCAGATTATGCAAAATTGTCGAGAAATAGGCAGTCAAATGCGAGTGGCGGTAAAAGGTGAGGGGACTCTTGCTGATTCCAAATATCTGAATAAAAGTCTTAATGGTATTAATTATTTGGAGTCAGCAAGATATTTTGCGTCTATTTATCTCGAAGTAATCTTGGATCTGTTGTGTCTGTTGCTGCAGAACAAAGTTCAATAGTTAGTTGTTATTATGGAACATCGTTTCTAAACCAAGAATAACGCTGAAATAAGGTAACCTTATTAATTTCATTGACAAATGTTATGTGTGATATAACCCATGATCTCATCAAAAATTCTAACAAATAAACAAAAACAAGAATTCTAACAAATAAACAAAAACAAGAATTCTAACGAATAAACAAAAGTAAACACACGTGGGTAGTAGGACACAATAAAAAGGCATGGTTGATAGGACACCAAAAACGAAAAAATAGAATACACACACCGCTATTCCTAAATCCCTTTTTAATTCCTGTAAAACAATTAACATCCTCAAACACGTTTTCTGTTTACTTTTCGCGGACATTAAATGGAAAATCACGCTTGCAAATTGCCCGTTTTCAATTTGCGATGTGACTACAAACCAAAAATACGAGTCTGACTTACCGACAAAACGGGGGCCTTTTCTTGAAAGAGAAAATATGTCTTCTCGAATTCCGTTCGAAGGTCAGTGAAGAAAACTTTTCTGTCCTTGCCACTAGAGTAGAAATATGACAAATGATCATCAGAAGCTAGTGCCCAAACTCCTTCATCGTGAATCTTGTACGTTGCTAGGCAGCGTTGTTGCCCAAGAGACCAAAACTTTACTGTTCCATCAGAACTGCCAGATAAGCACTGAAAACACAAATGTATAAAATTATTCAATATTTCATTATTCAAGCACGACAAACAATTTCCCTTTTGTTGCACCGAAAACATATCCCGAAAACATATACAAAATGAAAGGAAAATTTCTTGTTCAGCTTGACTAGTTTTTTATTTCTTAAGACAAACATAAAAATACCACTTTAAAGGGAGCTGGAATTCGATTTTCTTCAACTTGTGTTGCACTGAAAATATATATCAAAAAGAAATGAAACGAAATCCACTCTCGTAAAGCGTATTTCCAGTAAAAAATAAAAATACAAAAATAAAAATTACGCAAGTTCCATTGGCAAGGTTAGAAACCAAAGATAACAATAAAAACTTTAAACTTGGTTTAAAAGTTTATACGTAATTCTCAAAGATTCCTCCGAGTGACTAAAAAAGGAGGATTTATCGATGTTGTATATTTTCGCGAGAAAACATCCAATTGTCGTTAATTAGTTTTCATTCGATTATTTAGAATAATAGCTAACATTATATACATTCCCCTTGGGCCAATCAGTCCCCTGGAAATAGCATGAGATTACACGCGTACTCACGCTTCTCCGCAGCGTCTTTCTATTATATATTTTTACTTGTTTTCATGCGTGCCGAATGTTATCCTGGGCTCTGAAACCCAGGATAACAGAAAACTTGCTGTTCTCTAAAGCCAATAATAATCTTTCAAACAAATAAAATATTTTAAAAGTTGACGATTCGCTGGCTGCAACTTGCAAACCAAATCGTAAGCAAATCTGATTTGGCAGCTTAACAGTAAACGCATTTTTAAAACTAACGGTTTAGTCAAGACGAAAATTAACGTTATTCCGGCCTGATAAACTAAAGACAAGCTACAAGAAATCACATTACTCGCTATTCGCACAATTTTGCTCCAAGTTACTAAAAAAGATTAGCAGAGTAAAATCAATATGTCTACGTTAGCGTCACCACGAAAATTAACGCTATGAAGGCCTGATAAACTAAAGACAAGCTACAAGAAATCACATTACTCGCTATTCGCACAATTTTGCTCTATGTTATTAAAAAGATTAGTATAGTCAAATCTGCATATTTACGTTAATTGATTTGGTGAGTTATAATCCCGTTTCGTAAATCATGGAAATCGCTTTCAGCAAATATATTTTTCTTCATTCCTTTATTTCATGCTAATCAGCAGATATAGCTTTAATTAGCCAATTAACAATATTTGATGGTATACTGAACTAAAAGAGTTTCTATAAAGAACTGAATTTTTATTTGGTATTTTTAAAAAATTGGCGCCAATGGATTCCTCCTCGAAAAATTTCGCCTTAGAAAAGTCGCTTCGCGCGAATAAATTCGTCTAGTAGAAATCAGGGTTTTCATTTTGATTTTTAACCTGGGTTGAAGTCAACCTGGGTTCACCCCAGTTTCAACTCACTTTCGTTTACACTGCATTTGACGTTAACGACAGTGTAAACGCAAACTTGGGTTGAACATAGGGTAATATCACGACGCATGCGCTCTACAATTGTTGTTTTACTCGTACATTCAAAATGGCGGGTGAACATGATCAGAAATTGTTGTTGGGATCCAACTTTTCAAAGAATATCTTCATAATGAAGCTCATCGCCATATTTGTGTGTCAAATTTTGAACATGGGACAATTAGACGAATAAGACGACGGGAAGACGACGTTATTTCTCAATAGAATCAAAATCAAAACATAAGGCAATTTTGGCGCTTATTTGATAGAAAGGCTGATCAACACATGCGCGCAGAAAACACTAACCGTGGTTCACCCTAAGTTTGCATTTACATTGCATTTCGTAAAAGCTAACCTGGGTTTAACCCACCTCCAGAGTAGGGTTGGCTTAACCTGGGTTCAACCCAGGTTGATTGCGTTTACATTACAAAAATCCTAACCTGGGTCGAACCCAGGTTAAAAATTGCAGTAAACAGGGCTTAAGGCAATTCTGTATTCATATCATATTGTGTTTGCTCAGTTGAAAGAGCCGGGATACACGCAATCCAAAGAAACTTTTACCCTTATAAAAGGAAGCTGAAAATAGTCGAGGTTTATCGAGACAAATTTGATCACACTATACAAAAATATGAAAAGACAAATTTGAATACAAAAATAGATTGCTGGACTGAACTTAAAGTTACAAGCTATCCGAAAATATTTTTCTCCATAGAAACAAAATCTGAAAAGCGTCTCACTGAGACCCTCATCTTGAGAACATTATTTGCAAATTGTGGCAATTTCAGCAAATTAACTTTTCCTGATTTACAATTTCAAGCTATTCTTTTTTTGTTAGTTTGCAAATTTCTACTTTGATAAATTCATTCTTATTTCCGATAGTATATCACAGAATTCATTGTACCAGCAGTTTTTAAATCCCGTTATTTTTTGTTCATTGTAAATAGTTTTAACAAAACGTCTGCCAGTGTAGAAGTTTCTTAATTTTATTCTAAATTATATGGAAGAAGATTTTATTCTACATTCAAAGAGTATACCAAAAATTTTTGTGGCACGTGGAATTGAAAATAGCTTTATCTTTCTGAATTTTTTCAGGCTAGCGTAATTGTTAATAGCTATTTGACTATTTGACATTTCCGGCCATGTTTCACAGCCATATAAGTTTTGCTACGAGAATCACATTGTTAACCTTTAAACCAACCTCTCTAATTAATTTTTGTTGTTTCAGTACTGGGTTTTTTTTTTATTACAAATGTTAATTCATTTGTAATTCTCATGCATTTTTGACATCTGTCATTTATTGTTTCTTCTATATATTCCCTTTATCACATTTTAGCAAATGCCAATTCTGAAATTCAAATTCCTATTCTAAGTCTCCTGTGATGTCTAGCATTTTTTTTCAATATTATCTCATTAACTAGGGCAGTATGCCATCCTGTATAGAAGGTGCTGGATCTTTATTTTTTTCTAATTAATTCCAAGTGTTTTTGACTCGTGTGTTTCCTCAAGCCCTTTGTCAATGAAATTGGCACAAATGGCTGCAACCCACACATTTCCCTGTTTAACATTTGATCCAGCGACGAATTGATTACATGTCCCAATGCTACTTTTTACACTAACTTGAGGAGACATTTTCCTTTTACATAACTTTTGTAAAGATCAAATAAACAGCGTCAAATGTTTACATAAAGTTTATAAGAAAATCAACATAATTCGGATGTGAACATGTGTTTTACGGTTCTTTTAAATACGTCACAAAAAGTTGTTTCCAAAAGTGAATTTTATCTTCAGACATTGTAAATATCCATATAATTGTATTCATCGTGATGCTACTAATCGCTTCATCGTTTGTATTTGTTTGTTTGTTTGTTTGTTTGTATTTGTTTGCTTGCATTGTATTTCATTTTGAAGCTATTAATCGTTCTACTAATCGTTCGATTGATTATTTTATTCTATTAATTATCTATAATTGTCAACATCAATTATATTATATACCTGATACCTAAAGAATTGAACACTTTGTAAGACGCCAAATAATATGTTAAATGCGTCATGAAAATATGTTTACAGTGCAATCAACACGTTTTTACTAAGTCGTAAACATGTTTTTTCAGACTTCTTTCAAAAATGTGTCTTTGATGTCTTCAGGCTCACATGAAAATTGTTCTTAACGAAAATCTCAACTTTGTGACAAAGCAAGCAAACCACTATATAAAAGAAAGCTGGACAGTACTACGTGTCTATCAATATAATCCAATCATTTTCAGTTTATTTGCTTCAATAAATTGCTTATCCAATCAGTTTCCTTGTCGAGCACAAAACAATGGTATATTATGGCATATGGTCTATTAAAACAATGGTCTAGAATGTACAAGTTAGTAAAGTTTACTTTTAGTGCCATATAGAATTAGGCAGTTCAGATAAATCATCAAATTTTTTTATACACCTTGTTTACAAATTTGTTTACAGCATCGAGAAAATTGTTTTCAGCATGCTTGTTTAACTACAATCTCTCGCCGTCAAAAGAGAATTATGAATTCAATCATAAATGTTGTTTGTCACAGGGTGGGCCAAAAATTAACCTCAATGTTCTCAGTTGTTTACATCACAAGGCAAAACATCAACAACAACAAGTATCCCACGCATAATCTTTGCACCACCCAGTAGGCATAAAAAAACATTACTTGTGCAATCTAGTTTCCACTGTGGATGGCACTAACAATTTATAATCACAAAATGTCAGTCTGACATGAAAAAAAACTAAAAACAATTTGGAAACGAAAGAAAAAAGGAGAAAAAAGAACATCACTTGCTTCAGTTAAATAACAGGGACCTGAAGCAGCGACGACGGTAGCGTCAGCTAGAACATCGTATCCTTTTGAAATTTATGGTTAATTTCAAAATGATAAACTGAAAGCGTGCAAACTTAAATCCCCAAGGAGATCTCACCTTATCTTATAAATTTAACCATTATTTAAAACACAAGCAACAGGTACAAAAGTTAGTGTTATGTGAAACAGAATAAAATTTGGAACGATTGCTGATCAAATAAAATGACCTCGACCTAAATAATTATAGTAAAAAGTAAGTTAATTTCAAAGTGGCACCACCATATGCTTTACAACTATGGTCTCCTTGCATATGAAAATAACCACATTCTTGAAAACCATAAATACGTCGCCAAACAGAACAAAAATCACGCATTATTATAACTTTTCTTTCAATGCATGTATTCAGCTGCCACATGTCAGACAAATCAACAACATCTGCAGTCTCATCTGCTGCGTCAAATCAATTTTTCATATTTAATTTTACCATATTCCCAAAGAATGAGCTTGATATAAAGACAAACTAGCTGCTAAAATTGACAAGGAAACTGTGGTCTGATCTAAAGCACCACGCAAGCCAAAACACGAATGGACACGAACGAACACGAGCAACATAGTTGGGAACACGAGTGAACACGATCAAAATATTTAGGAATACGAATGAACACGAGCCACATAATTGAGAAAACAAAAGAAGCACGAGCCACACAATTGAGAACACGAATGAACAACACCCACACATTTAAGAACACGAGGGAGAAAGTTAATGTAGATGTAAATAAGTCACATTTTTATGCTTTAACCAAAAAATTAGAAGAATTAGTTGTTCAAACATGGTGAATCAGAGGCACACACCAAATACTTACGATTCCAGCAAAGCAGAGTAAATGTAAAAATAAAAAACAGTTTCAAACGCAAAATAATTATTTCTCTTGAAAAAAAACTCAATAAGTAATTAATAAATAAATAATGAATAAGTGTTTTGAGTTTTGATTGCCACTCATTTTTTGTTTATGAGTGGTATTTGAGCAATCAATCATTATAAAAGCTTTCAGTTGCCCAATACCAACTAAGACGTCATAAATTATGAAACTTTTTGCGAATTCACGGATACTAATCACCACGGAAACGGCATCTTCAAACCTTCACACCAGTTACACTAACATTACAAGGGTAACGAATGAACAAAAGCTCAAATTTCGTTAACATGTTAGCTAATGTCTTATATTTTGAATGTTCTATTTGTGGAATTTCTTCTTCTCCAAGTGCTTTGCCTGTCCCAGGCAATGTCGGCTTATAAACACTTCTTCTACCATACATCTCGGTCAGAAAATAGGTCCCTTAGCTTGTGCATGCTGTTCACTTGCAGCCATTGCTTCATTTGCGCCACACGACGAAGCCTCGGTCGTCCCCTAGCCCCTTTTCCGAAAACTTTCCCGCACACAGCTACGTTTTCCAACTTGCCCTTCCTCGTAACGTGTCCACTCGTAACTCGTAGCTTAAACTGTCTTTATTTGATGGTATTACGTACTTTGTTGTTGCATTTGTTAAAGTAGTTTTCCTTGCCCTATATATGCTATACGTTGTATTTTCCAGTATCAAAACATCTCTGCTGCCTCCAGGTTCTTCACTATGGTTCGTTTTCTCAACTGTGTGGCTTGTGTTCATTCGCGTTCCCAACTGTGCGGCTCGTGTTCACTCGTGTTCCAAACTATGTGGTTCATGTTCACTCAGGCTCGTGTAAACTTACAAATGATTGACGGAAATTGCTGCCACATGCAAAAAATGATTCACTAATTCCTTCAATTCACTTCCAACATAGTTTAAAATGTTGATTCCCCTCTTTCCGTTCATGTCAACAGTCTCATGGCTTCGGGGCCTGCTTACACGGAGGTGGACCAGCCCGCCTTGCCTGGCTCACCTAGATGATATCTGAGAAGACAATACATTTCTTTATCAATTCTAGCTTGCCTTTACAGAAGCAGTGGGCCTGCCTGGGTAGGTGAGGTCCAAGAGAACGGCAAACAGATCTCATCCAAGTGAGATGCGAGCAAATAATAGATTCTTTATTTTCTCTACTCACATTTACATGGAGAGGTTAGCCAGCCTTGGAGAGGTTACATGGAGAGGTTACACCATGAAACAATGATTTAGAATTTTTGCACTTCATAACCAAAAGCTGGCGTGAGATTAATTTCCTCCATGTAAACGCGAGATTTTAGTGCAAACAGTCTATTTTAAATTTTCAACTTTTTTAAAAAATTACCCTCCTATTACCATGCCTATCAACACTCCCAGTATCCTGTTCTATATCTGTAAACATCTTCAGTGCCCTGTTTCCATGGCTATAAATATTTACAGCCATCCACCAGTAGCCTGCGTGCAGACTGGCAGTCTGTCCCTTATGTGAGATGTTATCGAGACAAGATTGCCGCTATGCTATCGCTCGGCACCAAATAAAAAGGATTTCTTGATACAAAAAAGACAAGAAATGTTTTTCCTCAAACACACCACAACGCTGCACGTTAAAATTTCGATTTTGACTTACCTCAGTACCATCAGCATTTAAAATGACTGTTTTAACGTTGTCTGCATGACCTTTTAACTTCATTACTTTTGAGCAAGACCGTGGATCCCATACCCTCAGAACCTATGGTGTAATGTAACAAATTTGTGTGAAATTAGATAAAATCCTATCAGTATAATAACATGATAAGTATAAAGCCTCGCCAAATTTAAAATTACACAAAAACACAAATTTGCTTTTCAACGAGCATTACAATCCACAGAACAGAATAACTTGGTGATCTGTGAAATCTTTTAAGCTCTATACAATTGAAATATCTTTAAATTACCAACGGAATTGATGGCTTCTTATAACTAGAAAGATTGCAAATTAGGGAACTTTTAATCTCCATTTTTTGACAGCACAAAATAGTTGCGGATGATTGAATAATACGCCAAAAATTTAAGTTTGTGCAGGATGCCTCAAACAAAGTATGAGCGTTTGAAAAATCAACAAACTTTGATTTTGTAACCAATCTTGTATATTATTGGGTAGTTACATGGAGGAAAAGTTAAATTGTTTTCACGATATTGGCTATTCTTCTAGCAAGCTTAAAATTAGGAAAATCTATCGTTATTACGAGTGGTCTGTTTTCCCGGCATGTTACCACGCTTTTAATGTTATCATAAAAATGCTTAAATAAACAAAACAGATGACATCTCAGCAGAAAAGCAGAGTTACCATCTCACTAAAACTTGACGTATGAATTCGAACAATTTAACTCGATATGAGTGAAACGTATCAATTAAGCTTAGTTGACGTTAAGATAATTGTAACAGTAAAATATAGAAATTTTATCGTAGATTCTGCAGTTAGAAAAAATAAGGAACATCATTAGGCTCTTCGTCATGAACATCAACATCTTCTTCTGTTGGAAAAATCATCTGTAAAAACTGTAAAAAATGAGACAACTGGAAAGAAAAATATTTACAGAGTTTACAAAATAATATTATTTCTATAGAATTTGTGTCTAATGTTAAAAAGAAGACATTTGCAGTAGAATAAATCAAAGGAGCCCCTTGACCAAGAGCGGAAATTTTCTTTTTCCTAAGATTTGGCATTCAAAATTTCGCGGTATTATACTCTCTTGCTTGCTTCAATTGTGGAATGACAAACATTTGAATGAGAAAAGAGTGAAATGAATGTAGAAAGAGAAGCTTGTTTATGGTTGATTTTGCTTTTGGGTTTGGTACTACCAAACCAAAATCACAGCAATGGCCAGCAGTACAGTTTCCAGATGGAGTATGGTTGGTTAACTTTCTTCTTGTATTTGTTAAATTCGAAAACAAATCAATTTTGCTGAACTGGAAAATTGGAAGTGTGGTGGTTCCGCTTTCCAAGAAAAATCTTAATTCTGGCCGTTTTCATTCGATATTTAGCTAAAGTTGTCAAAGTTTTGGATATTTTCAGCTAAAGCTCTATTTCCAGTTCTGTAGCTGCGCCTTTTGGCAACGTCCTTCCAAAATTGTGATATTCTGCGCTGAAATTCCAAACGCGTTCTTGACATATTATCTGATTTTCAACGTTGAAAAACCATTTTATTCATTATATAAAGACGTGCAAAAATTTAATGGTAAAACAAGAAACCATGGCAATAGCAACAATAAATATTTAACGTTGTTTCGAACCGAGGCACTGGCAACAACAACATCATCGCTAGTAGCAGAAGACAAAAGATACAAAAATTTTCCACACCACCTCAAAGATTCCCCCTCAATACGTTACGTGAATAAAAATGCTAAAAATTAACAAAACCCACAACATTTCCATAGAAAAGCATAGTTACCTTCTCAGTAGAACCGGAAACCAATACTGTCCCGGATGAGTTCAATGCCAAGCTGTAAATTGAATCTTTCTGTCCACCAAGAGAAGAAGCTGAAAGTTTGATTTCAAAACACAATCACCGTCAAAAACAATTTCTTTACAAAGAAATGGTAACATGGAAACACAACTTTCACGTCACGTAATTGATAAAATGTTTAGTTTGATCACAGAAATAATTTAAACCATATTAGCAATAACAGACGCAAACCATATTAGCAATAAAATTATGCCCTCCCCGGCTTTAAGAATCCCATTAGCCTTGCAGTAAAAATAGTCTCGGGTAGCAGGGACTGTTTTATCCAGATAAATGCAAACGGAAAATAGTACCGGGGTGAAAAAAGTCTCAAGTAGTAGCTATCCATATGCTATCCAGATAAACTGGCCCTTAAAGTAGCTTGACGTATTTCTTAAAAAAATATAATCAAAATCAACTGAAAGCAATAAGAGCAGCTTGAAGATAATTTTGATCTGTGTATCACGAATCAGAAATTTAAACGTGATCCACTTGATAAAAAGCCAATCAGATAACGATAACAATTATTTGACGTATGCTGCCAAACAAATCGGTATCTCTTGTCTATTCTGTAAAACAACATTGTCTGATTTCTCCCTTTAAAAAACTACAACCGGTTTTCATATTGTATTAATTATCGTACGTCTGCCTTGTAAGTAAACAGACTTCTCATTCCAGAAATAAAGCTCTAGAAAATCTGCAGAAGTCTTATTTCCAAATGCCTCAAGCTAAAGCCAAACAACAGGTTTTAGAAAAACCCAAAACATGAACAAATGGTCATTTTCTATCTGTTACATCATATTGTATAAATTCGCTTTCCTGACCACATTTAAATACAAAACGATGTGAATTTGGCTTATATCTGGTTTTGATTAGCTTTGGAAATAATTTCTAGGTAAAACAAGATAAATTTTAACTTCAAATTCAAAATCTATTCACAGCTCTCATCTCTATAGATTGCTTACCGTTCTTCAGAACAGTAAAACGCATTGTACAACATGCGTGATATTCCTCTTTCGTTCAATATTACAACAGCTCGCTCTCATCTGTATAGATTGCTTACTGTTCTTCAGAACAGTAAAGCAAATTGTACAACATGCATGATATTCTTCTTTCGTTTAATATTATCACAGATCTCATCTCTATAGATTCCTTACCGCTCTTCAGAACAGTAAAACACACTGTATATTATGCGTGATATTCTTCTTTGTTCAATATTATCACAGCTCACATCTCTATAGATTGCTTATCGTTCTACAGAACAGTAAAACACACTGTGCATTATGCGTAATCTTCTTCTTTCGTCTAATATCATCACAGATCTCATCTCTATATGTTGATTATCGTTCTTCAGAACAGTAAAACACATTGTACAACGTGCATGATTTTCTACTTTCGTTTAATATTATCACAGCTCTTATCTCTATAGATTGCTTATCGTTCTGCAGAACAGTAAAACACACTGTACATTATGCGTGGTATTCGTCTTTCGTTAAATATTATCACAGATCTCATCTCTATAGATTGCTTACCGCTCTTCATAACAGTAGAACACATTGTACAACATGTATGATATTCTTTTTTCGTTTAATAAAATCACAACTCTCATCTCTATAGATTACTAAGCATTCTCAAGAACGGTAAAATACATTGTACAACATGTATGATATTCTTCTTTCGTATATTAAAATTACAACTCTACGCTATTTGGATAGTTAGGTGTTCGAGTATTACAGTATTGTGATTGATAATTGACGATAAGTTATCCAATAGAATAGAAGTTAGATTCGGAGTTCCTCAGGGATCCATCCTTGGGCCAGTATTGTTCAACATTTACGTAGCTGATCTCCAATCAGAAATGAAAATGAAAGGATATCAGTATGCTGATGATACAACATATTGCCATGCTAAGCACAAAAATGTCGAGTTCTTGTCGAGAACTACCAACCAATCAATTGAGCAACTAGGAACATGGGCCAGCAATAACAATCTTGCACTGAATAGGGGAAAAACTAAGCTCATGGTACTATCAACACAAGAAATGTCAAGGAGACACGGCCTGCAAGACATAACTGTGATGCTTCAGAAACGTCTCCAGAGAGTACAGCTTGCAGCCGCATCCTTCGTTACTGGTCATTATGTAAAGAGCATAAAAGATATCTTGAAATTATCTCCTTAAGCAAGTTTTCAAGCCTTTGAACTCGGAAACGTGGCCAGACTATTTACAACTGAATGTGAGAGAAAATAAAAGGGAACTGAGATCAAATGGCAGCAAATTGCTAGCAATACCAAAGAAAGAGAGTGGAACTTTTCAAGACAATGCCGCTAGACTATTTAACTCCCTGCCTGAGACAATTAGAAATTGTTCAAACTATAACGCATTTTTATCTTTGTCAAACAAATTTTTAGTTAAACATAATTAACAACATAACTAATTTTAAGATATCTTCCTTTCTCTATAAATATTTTCAAACAAAACATATTTTAGGTATTGTAACTTTAGCAGTGAAAAGCCATCTGTAATGGATCTGTTAAATTTTCATTATTATTATTATCATTATTATTATTGGTTGACTGAAATAATTCGTAGCAGCCTGGTGATTTGAAACAATGGCAATGCTTCAAGGTGCCAGCCAGATTTTTTCACATGAGTTTATTTAAGTATTCAGTATAGCGTTCAGCAAGTAAAATAAAAGCAGTTATCAGATTCTTTTCAATAACAATGCAATAGTGTGGCTGTTTAAATTGACGGTGAACATTTGTATTGTTCATATTAGTAAATAACTAGCCCAGTTCGATGAAGAAATACACTTACTTATGACTGTGTTATTCGATGCCGTCAAAGCTGTAAGCACATTGACATCCCACAGAAAAATCTGTCGGTCAAATCCACCAGACGCAACTAGTTCTCTATCTTGTGCATAAGCAAGTGCTTTCACATAATCCTTGTGTGTACGCAAAGTAGACATGCAGTAACCTCCAAATGCATCCCAAACTTTGACTGTCGTGTCTGACGATGCTGACAACACTGAAAAGAACGCAAAATATCCAAATTCTCATAATATTTCAATAGACTTCAACATAAATATCTAAAAACTATAGCTAAAAAGACAAAAATAATGAATTTGTGATTATATTGGTGATTGATGTTCAACGGGCATATACTCCAACCATCTGACAAATTGGATACTTGTTTTCTCGACTGTTTCTGATAGTAAATGTCGTGTAAGCAATATATTCTCGTTGACTCTGGTTTCAATATCAAATTCATGAATCAAGAATAATATCTCAGCATTCTAGGCACTCATTTTGCCGAATAAGGCAGCAAATTGTAATTTAACTGTTACCCTTTTCTCCCCACTTAGATGCGCATGTAATTTAAAGTCGCACGCGGCTATGTCCGGCTAAAAGCACAGTGCGCATGTAAGCGGCAAGGTTTTCACTACGTCAGCAATTGGAACGGATAAAGACTAAGCATTGTAAGGGAAATTTTAAATTAAATTCACAAGCGTCCACATGTTTTTCTAATACTTTTTCCATCATTTTTAATTTGTCCATATCGTCCTTTAAGCGTAAAGTGGCATGGTACAACCATCATTCCGTTTGTTAGCGTTGGTTCCGTAGCATTAACTGACAGCTTTTCACCCATCAGGAAAACGTACTTGCAAGTATTCGAGAGATGCCTTGGAACATTCTCAACTTACCATATGAGAGGATCGTGCATTTTAGTACGTTCGTATAGCTTTTTATATGCGATTTTCTAGTGATTTTCTCTTGTAAAAAAATAAACTAAAGGCTCGGAGCAAATTAGGGTTAATTGTTATGAAAATTATGCGATTTCTCATGTTTATCCAGTACGTAATTGTTTTTCATACATTTCTATCAGTATGTCGATATTCTTCCGATATAACTTGCGCATCTAGGGCGGTGTCTATATGAGGAGGACTAGCTTTTCCTTTGATTCACAATAATAAGTAAACTGTATTTACAATGTTTCAGACTTTTTTTAGGCGTGCGATCGCACGCGCACGCCTCCACGCACGCCTAACGTAACCAAGGCGCGCTTTGAATCGCACGCCTAAAAGCTTTTTGGAGAGTTTTTACACCCGTTATAATTAAACCATTGTAAAAGTTTTTTATGTTGAACAAATACGCAACAAGTTTACAGTACCACAAAACTACAATTAGACCAAGCATTGAAAATACCATTTGTATAAAAACAACATGGTCGCAATCACTCATTTTGGTTGGGGAAAATATAAAATCCAAGACATAAAGATTCAATAGATTTTATAGCTTATCTTTGCTTAACATTCGAGTGAATACTTGCATTTGGTCACATATAGCTTTATTCTCGCCGTTAGCTGAACGGCAACAAAAAATCACCGACAACAATGATTTTTAGTGTAAACATGTGGCAGCAACGATTGGGGGAATTTAACATAAAGTACCAACAAGAAAAAGGATGTTTGAAACTTAAAACAACGTTAAAAAGTTTTAGTATAGTCCCTACGTACGAACAGTTTTAATTTCAAAAGAATAAATTGTTGGCATTATTATTTGATATGTCGCTTTATTTGCATTGAGTTGATCTATTATAATGAATTTTTAAAAATATGTCAAAAAGTGCACCCATTTCACCACCTAGGAGGACTAATAGATTGTTCAGAGGTGTTGTTGAGTGTAAAGTCGTGCATTACAATGCAAACTGGGACACAATTTTTTAGATTAAACTAAAAAACAATAAGGCAAAATCAAGATTTGCAGTTAATAGTGAAAAGTAGAATAAAAAGACAAATCTCAAGAGAAAGAATCCAGACCACCCATGCACAACCCTTTTGACATCATCGCTCAATGTTTGTTGGGTTAAAAGAGGAAAAATCCAATCATTTGGTCAAGCTTGTGGCCTACATACAGTATAAAATGGAAGTGGGATAATTTTAGGAACCATGCAAGGATTGAATTAGTATATGTTAGATTTACATTAATAGCTTGATGAATTCTCCCATAAATCCTATTTCCTAACAGCTTATACAATTTGTGCATTAAGACTGTTTTAATCATACCCAACCATATAAAAATCGTAATAAATATCTTTGTTAGTCTAGTTAGCACGAAAACTGCATACAAATGGTATCAAACCATTTCAAATATGCAAACCATTCACAAAATTTGCATATGTACAAATCATTTCAAAAATTTGTTCAAAAATCATATAAAATTTGAATACAAAGTGTATAAAATGTTTATACAAATCATTCAAAAAATCACACAATTCGCATAAATTCATATCCACCAGATACATTATACAAATTAATTCATATGGCAAACAAATGCTGCATGCAAATCTAATCACATCAATCATATGCAGAAAAAGTGGAATTTGTGGGCAGCCCTTTTACCAAAGCAACTGGAATATTGTGTGTGTGTGTTAATCTTATACATTAATACAATAATAATGTTTGCCAAAAGATTTTGAGAACATTCAAGCAGTTTTACAAAATTTGCCATGATTTGTTTTGTACTTTCATTGAGCATAAAGTCATGTTGGGAATAATTTAAAAACATGTGGGCCAATCAAATAAATTTTCTCACATAATAAGCTTCATAATCTATCAAGAGAACTAAAAGCTGTTATGTTAAAATCCTGTTATCAAATTAACAAAATGTTTATAATATAAAGTTTTGATAACAAAGAATTCACATGCAAAACAAATATCCTTGTAGTTATGTACTCACATGTTTTTCCATTCCTGCATAAAATAAGACTGTTCACCCAGTCAGTGTGGTGTTCAAATGACAACAGAAACGGCTCCTGTTAAATAAATTGTAATATAAAATGATTAAAAATTGTGTTTGTGCACTGAGGTTAAAATGAAGTAAAAACTGAGTTTAAATCTAAAATTTTACAGATTTAATTGGTGACAGTCTCAGGGGGCAGTACCACCTGACTTAGGAAGGGGCATTTGTCCCATATTTTTTGGTCTGGAGTTTCAGATTTAATAATCTATTTTTGGGTCTGAAAGATTTTCTATCAAAAATTTGAAATGTTATATTTCTGGGTGACATATTTTGTCATCTTAACATCACTTTCAAGCTAAATGAAATAAAAGACGTTGTTTGTATATATAGAAAAATGAACAATAGAAAGATTTTTTATCACATGATGAGAATTTTGGCGGTTCAGATGATAGGCGCCAAAAAGGCTAAGTGAACAATTTGGCGGCGATGGAATCTGACTGCTTGTTCAATTTTGGCTTCAAATCTTTAATGAACAACATTT
>JAYJMH010026335.1:0-18188 GCA_036873815.1 Phacellophora camtschatica
AACTTGGAAAAAGATGAAGTTTTCAAGTGACGACACAGCCGCCTTTTGGGAAAAGGGAAAACAATGGACAATAGATCGAAATTGAGACTCTCAAATTGTGCAAAAGTCGAGCGAAAAGTCGAGTGAAAAGTCTAATCGTTTGGCCACCCCTGCTATACACCACAAGACTTTTGCTATACACCACAAGACTTTTGCTATACACCACAAGACTTTTCGCTGAATGTATAGTGAAAAATCTAGTGAAAAGTCTAGTCGTTTGTCCAGGGCTTTACAGGGAAAAAATATAACCTTGGCAATAAGTAAAGAATTCACTTGCACTGGGAGGGGAACATAAAAGGTGTTGTTTTGTTAGCTTTCCCCACAGCTTCATTTTATTGATGTCACAGTCAACTTTCATAACAAATCAAAGCAATGTGGTTGGTCAAAAGTCAAAATATAAACAAATGCGCTGATTGGTCGAAAACGAAATCTGCCCTTGTTTAGCCAGGGTTTTTATTCGGGGTAAAAGGGTATGATTTTTGAAGAATGATATACAGTAAAAACCCGCATACAAGAAATACGCTTTTAAGAACCTCCAGGCTGATTTTTTAGAGAGAACAATAGATAAAAGAATAGCCTATTATTTACGAAACAATAATCTTAATTTATAACAGAGCATTCCCTGGAGGAAATGCTGTAATTTTATGTTGATTTATTTTTTAAATTTTATTTTCATAGGAAAGACAAACAGCAGAACCATCCAGTAAAAAAGCTAAATTGGCTCTAAAAAAGAAGTAAAGATTACCTTATTTTTACTTTCAGAATATATTTATTTTGAACCTCGTATTTCATTCATAGGATATCAAGAGAATAAATGGATTGTTGCTTTTGCCAGTCTTGTACACTTAAAGTAACTCTGCGTCGCTTCCAGGAATATGTAAAGAGAAAGTCCCTCTTTCTCCTCCATGAAAATACCTATATCGCCTCATATATTTGTTTTGAGCCGTGTATTTCAATCCACCATTGTTAAGAGAAGAAATGGATAGCTCTTTCCATCTGTCTTCGTATACTTAGGGAAACTTGATGTCGCGTCCATGAATATTAAAGTAACCTGTGTGATCTCAAAGAATATTCAAAGAAAATAACTCTCTCCCCTCCAGGAAAGTACCTACGTCGTCTCGAGGCATATTTCAAGAAAATATCTTCGCTACCTTTTTGAGATTTTATCTGCTCAAACCGAAGAGTAAAACCTCGCCGCAATATTTAATTGCATTTCTGGAGATTCCAAAACACAAAACGCCACCTTCAAATTGAATTTTGTTTGAAACTATGCAATATATTCACGTAATGCCTCTAAAAATTTTCGAGATATATACTAGATGTATTTCTCCCTGAAAAATATTTCTGGATCGGGGTTGGAGGAAGCTTTATGTTGCAAGATTTGAAATGTAAATAATAATAGTAACTATCCAATCTGTATGACAGTAAATATTTCAATGTTGCTTTTTATTTCATTTTAACGCTGAAACTGAAAACCTTTGAAATTGTATTTTTTCTAATGCCTTATAAAGGCGTTGAGGCACCTGAAAGCAAATCTTAATCCTCATCTCTGATATAGAAGATAAGATAGACCAGCTGATGCAGATTATAAGATTTTTTGAAGAAGACAAACTGAAAAACACCAAGAGTGATAACAAGGCAAAGAGACAAGGAATTGTTCTTAGAAACTTTGAGCTGTAGCAAAATCAGCAGAGAAGAAAATCGAGGAGTAATTTGAAATGATGCGCAGCGTCACCCGACTAACTCCGTACATGCCTTGAGATTGTATTTTTATAGGATTATGCGTTTTCTGTAGCCCTTGATTATAAGATAAAAAAAAATCCTATTCCATATTATTTTATCATTTCATTATTATAGACACATGCGAAGAAAGTTAACTTGGGTTCCATGCATGCCTTGGGTTCCATGCTGTCCATTTAGAATTGTATATGTTTTCCGTCGCCCATGACTAAGCAATTTGATGCTTGCTCTATATTAAAGTTACTAAAATTCTTTGATTCTATCAGTGCTGAAATTATGTAACGATTGATATGTGAAACAGTTTAAGATACGAAATAACGAAAGCCAACCCATTTTTATATGGAACTCATTTTCCGCCAAAAGTGCTTTTCTTTCTTTGGGTAGTTCCATTTTCGTTTGTAAATGTCAGGATATTGTTTTCCTCTAAGAATACGGGTTTCTCTAAATTGTTTTTTCTAGGCCTACCTTCTTTGTTTTGATTTTTAGCTATTTTCAGCGGCAACACAGCCAGGTAGCCGTTTTAACTATGTATGCTCTATGTTGTTTCACGATGGCCATCTTGAATGAATGAAAATTTTGGCATAATAGAAGAAAATTTGGTTTTTATCAACCTCGTTCCCAGAGCTTTTTCATTCAGAAAAAGTACCCTTGGTACCTAGACTAGTTACACTTACCCTACTATTCCGTTTAGTTTCATAAAGATTTGTTTTCGACAAAGCGACTGTTGTAACTGATCTACCTGGCACCTAGACTTGTTGGACGGTTGCTCCTCCCCAACTCCAACTGACACCTACCTGCCAATTTTGCATAAATTTATGCAAGCTCGTAAATTTATGTCGCATCAAGAGAATTCATTTTTAGAATCCTACGTTGACTACTCGTTTTTCATATTCGAATTTTAGAATCTCTCGAGATTCGTTCGAATGTTGATTTCCGTGCTTGTGGTTTCTCATAAGCCAATGAAAACGCATTACTGTCAGTGGTATTGTATCAAATTGCCCTGGGTACGAGGTTGGGTTTTTGTGCCTTATAAGCAAGTGGTTCTCGTGAAGATAATATATGAGTTAGAGATGTATAATTTTTCAATGATCTTACTAATCACTAGAAGAACCGATATAGGTCTATAATTACCTAGGTTAGACTGTGCACCAGACTGTGCTCCTTTAAAGTTGTTACAACGTTTGTGAAAAGGGAACAAAAAGCATCGGCTGGCTATGAGGTTTTGAACTCTTATTTTTACACTTGGCGGAGTATATTGATCGCTGGTCATTTATCTTGCAGAGTATGTTGATTTAAAGCCTCATCTACATTTCTCTTGCTATAGAATGGTGTCTAATCATTTTTTTCCAAATCCGATTTCATATTTTCCATTTTTTATGACTCTTCTAGTCACGACAGGTAATCAGCCTCGAGTTAAAACGGCCATTATTGATTTTGCGAACGCAGCCAGGCATGTTATACTCACCTATTCTTGTTGCTATGAGATCTGTTTCGGGGATATTTGAAGCTAGAACAACGTCAATTAATGGTTTTGTTGTCTCTGTTATTCTCGTGGGATTCTCAGTTATTTGTTTTAAACCAAATAGCCGATCTTTAATATTGTCTCCTGATGCAAGAAAATTTACATTTATGTCCCCAAAATGAAGTAATATGAAGAGCTTGCATAACGCGGCATTGGGCTCAAATATGAGTCGCCGCAATGGTTGGTCGTCGTGTCGAATTCTGGAATTCGGCATCGTAAACATTTACGACCACGATCTCTAGAGGTCGTCACTGTAAAATATTACCATGAACTCTAGATTTCGGCATCGAAGTAACAACCACGCCACATTTAGCGAGTTCGTCGTGGTACCCTCGTTTTTATTCTGCGCCACATTTAGCGAGTTCGTTGTGGTACGCTCGTTTTTATTCTGCGCCACATTTAGCGAGTTCGTCGTGGTACCCTCGTTTTCATTCTGCGCCACATTTAGCGAGTTCGTCGTGATGTCGTCAAAAGTTATTGCACTGTAGAATTATTACCTAAAATGACGTCATCGATCACGTGACAGCAACAAATTTTCGAGAAAGGTATTCGGCGGATTTTGAAATTCCATTACCTCATCTATCAGATTCAGTTGAAAAAACATAGGTTAGCATGTTTGTTAGATTGTTAGACCATATGCCCTGTCTTGTAATGTTAATATAAATTAAAATAATAAATATTTTCAAAAAAGATTTGCAAAATTTGCCAAACAAATCAGCCTGTGGTTTCTTGTTAGTCAGTTTCTAAGTGGGCGGATTGTACTGTAAATTATATTTCTCATACGTTGATTTTGCATCGAAGTTAACCAGCCCTCACTTTCTATACAGAGCCATAACAGTAATAACAAACCCGTTATTGCCATATTTACATAGATTTTTGACATTTATTAATCGTTCTTGAAATCCACATTTTAAAATAACACTTTAAAACAAGACAACAAAATCTACAAATTTTGAGACGATTCGAGACGATTCGTGCCAAGGCCTCTTTTATGATCTAGCATTTTTCCAAAATAAACAATTACGATGAAAATGGCGGCAAGAGGATTTTATCAAAATGGATTGCCTTCAATGATCCAAATTTGATAGAGTCAACTGCTGTTGATTCCATTGTATGATAAGTAAGGAGTAAGACAGCCAACCGCTAGATCGAAGGCAACCCAAAGGCAAACCGACGGCTCCTCTTTCATCTGCTGCCCTCCATGGCGGGTAGAAAGGATGGGCGCCACTCTTCATTTTTTGGGCCAGTTCGCCTGGCGTTTTTATTAAATGCAACCATGTTTGACTTTGGAATCTTACATATTCAGCAAATTCATATACTGTTATTAAATAAATAAATAATTAACAGTGAAAATATTGCAGAAAATTCTGAGAGAAATACCCTTATTTCAAAACATTAATTAACGAGAAATAATTTCCTCAGAATAAAAACATATAATGAAACTCACTGAATAATTCTTTGCCATTATACTTTTTGCCACTCTTTAATTCGCCGGCTAAAATATATTTTAAAATAAACAAGTTGTAAACACAATAAAATGCACAGGGACAGACAGCGGCTGATCGTGCCCCCTCCGCTTGTTTTCCTACAGCCTCATTTTAATCTGCTGCTATACGAAAGGCTCAAACAGAAGTATTGGCTCTAGTAAAGGTTCTAAGTTGTATTGTGTTCGCAATAGACGATTGCGCTAAAGATGGCGGACCGCTATTTTAGGCAATGCATAATGGTAAAAAGTTCCTTGTCAACAACCACTTACATAGCAACGCAAATTTACACTTTACACGTAGTCGCGATAAAACGCAGAATCCGCCATCTTTAGCGCAATCGTTTATTAAATTGCACCTTCTTCTCTTCCCTGACCCTTAGTGCAATTCGCCTTTCTTCAAAATACCCCTGGGAATTATCTCGCTTTATTGCGTTTTCATTGGCTTATGCAAAACAATGAGATCTTAAGCCAACATTTGACTGAATCCTTAGAGATTCAAAACGACAAAGGGGAATTCAAATATGATGAAAACGAACGAGGAAAATGGGATTCGAGTAACGAAAATGTAGAACTGTTGATGTTGCATAAATTAAAAAAAAATAACATGAAGCAAAAAGGTTCAAATGACTTGTTAAAATCGTCCTAGTTATGCAAGGCTATATCCTATAAAACTTATAAAATACAGGAAGGTTTCCATACTTTGATTTTCCGTCTTGCAATCGTAATTCGAATTTCGAAAAATGACAAATTCAAACTTCGAAAAATGGCAAATTCATATTTGCGCTAAATTTCTTGTCAATGCTAGCAATTGGTTTTCAAAAGAACTATTGATATTATACTGTCACAGTTCTAGCAAGTTTATTAAATCTCAACCTTCAACTCTAGCAGGTTTATGATTCTATTAAATTCCGGTTTTTTTAAATAATTTTTAATAGCAAAAACAATGAAACAGTTTGAGAATTTCTTTAAAATTTGCTTCTTTTTTATAGATAAAAGGATTTGACGTGAATTACACTGTAGCCCTTTCAAGATCGGATTTAATTCTAATAAACAAATCTTATCTAATTTTTTTGTACAGCAGGAAGTCACAGCGAAACTTTTGAATCTCTGTGACTCGAACTTGCTGATCTCGAACTCCCGTTTAACTCAAACTGTTTGTGTATATCCCTTTGGAATTTTCAATGATGATTTAGCTTCAGTTATCTTGAAAAATTGCTCTACTGAACAATTTGCCATTTCTCTTGAGAGACTTAAGAGCTCGCGACAGTGCAGTTCAACATTTTTGCGTTTTAGGGACAAATAGAGTAATTTTATATGGCGAGGGAGGATGGAGGATAAATTGGGGGCCTTAAAATTTTTAGAAGCTTGTAAGGGGGTCCGCAAAATATTTGGTTTTTAAAAAGGGGAATCCTTAGAAAAAAGGTGACTAACAAGGTAGTGGTCTTGAAAACTAATTCTGTTTCAGTGATGATTTAGCTTTCGTTATCTTGAAAAATAATTTTAATTAATTTTCTCCTCCACTCCCCTCGCCATTTTTATTGACCAGTCAAGAGTGAACTTTTAGTCGAACTGTTTCATATGTCTTTGAGAATTTTCAGTGTTGATTTAGCTTGGGTTATCTCTTTCTTGAACAAATTTGCATTCCCCTTTAGAGCTTGAAATAGAGGGGTTCAACTGTATACAAACAAACAAACAATTTCTAAAACTAAAATTTGCTTTGTGATTTGTAATAATAGATTTCACACCTCTGAGTGCGCTCAATCAAATCAACGACAACAACAAAAAGCCATTCTGATTAGCTTGTCTGCTTTGAAGGTGTGAAGTCTATTTTTACACGGACAAATTGCATTGTCGTATTCAGAACTGTATCGTTTGTTGTACAGAATTGTTTCTCGTATTGCAACACACAAGTAGACATGACGGGACTGGAAGAAGTAGAGTAACTATTTTGGTATTCTGTTCTGAATTCTTAGGAGAGACCGAGAGAAAATAACGTTCGAAAAGCCCATTATCGAGAACAGTGTACATATAAATGGAATAAAATACTAAAACAAACTTCTATCATAATTATTCATTTATTTAATGTTTGATACCAGATACTAGTTTTAAAGCTGGCTGATTTAGGCATGACTTCGATAATTTCGACAGACGATAATTTCTACAGATTTTATAGTTTATTTTTCTAAATTATCGAAAGTTTTACAGTTGATATATGTGACGAATACAATCGTTGCTTTCCCTTCTTGGCGTTCACATTTCCAAAAGGCGATTATATTATATTGGAATGTATTTAGACAAGAAAACAAGCAATATAAGCTAGATATAACTATTAGAAAGGTCAAAATGAATTTCTCAGGTTGTTTTCTCACAAAACAAATGTTGTCCGCGTGTTCAGACAGGCCCAATTTTAAAGGAAATGGTTTAAATGATGAAAATATCACTGTAATTACACACGCATTACACAAAAATTGATGGAAATGTAAATCCAATATTGATAATAACTAGGCTTTCTTGATAGGAGACGGACCAATACAAGCTCCTACTTTAGTTTAAAAAGATTTGCACTCAAAACGAGGGTGTTTCTGGTAACTCCCATGTAACTCCACGCCGCAGGCCACGCCAATAAGAATCTGTTTACGCCAGAAAAACAATTGAATTGTTCATTTTTATTGAATTTCAGTTCATTTTTATTGTTTTAGCCAAATTTTTGCGCCAAGGAAATTTCTTTTCCACGCCGAAGATCTTCGTGCTTAAGCACATGAAATGCACCCTGGATCCTGTATACCCAGTAGAAACAGGCATGAAAGAAGCAATATTTTGGGGGTACCAGCCTAGTCTACTGGTGGCCTATGGGCTCAAAATCTGGCCCTTTTTAGCTGGCCGCCACAACTTTTTTTGGCTCCAATCTCAGTGCTACATTGTGATCACATGAAAATTTCCCTTTCCGTGCTTTGATTATTTTCGTAAAAGCGAGTTTAGTCCGCTCTCGAGTTTGCACTTGCTCTCGAATTTGCAATTGCACTCGAGTTTAATCCGCAATTTTTTTGAGATCGAGGCTCATTAAAAAGGCCCTTTTTACTGAAATGTCACGAGTCGTATATTGAAGAGGATCAGGAGCGGCAGCGATAACTTCGACGATTGTAAAAGTATATTATCAGCCTGTTAAAGGTACCTATCAAAACCTGGGAGATAAAGGAAGGGAAAATTGATCAAATAACCTAACCAAATGTTTTTATCAATCTTTATTCTTATAAAGTTAAGTACCTCAAGAGAAATTTCTTACCTTTGAATTCATGCATGTTAATTTTGTTCAAAAAACTCATGCTCTGCACAACCGATAAACAAAACAGCAACGTGAGTAGCACCTTCATGGCTGCCATCAAAACCAAATATATTGCAACGCGAAAACTGCTAAAAAGTTATCTTCTGTTCCTGTCAGATTCTCCAAAATCTTGTCGTACTTTCGTAGCTTGTGTCGATCAAGTGCAATTGAATAACTTTATATATGCAATCCAATCCAAACCGCCGACAGTGAATATACAATTGTATCCAACCGAATCATTCTGAACCAAAACATCATATTTGGGGCGCTCATTTGTATTTTTTTAAAGCACTCTGTTGATGATCTTTTCAATAATGCCCTACCTTCCAAAAGCAAATATTTATCCAAACAATACAAAAATACTTTTCCTTGGGTTAATTGAGCTTCCGAGACAAAGCAAAACGAACTTTCCATCTTCTAATAACACAATACACGTTTTCTTGTAACGAAAACCTTTGAGGAACTCGAGGCTGAGATTGCCAAAAAATTAAGGATTTAAAGGAAATGCTTGACTGAACATAGAAAAAGTGAAATTTTAAGAACATGAAAAACACACAAAACATTTACTTGGGGATGTTGTTTTTCATTCTAACGCAACTCATACACCATGAATTTTCGAACGCGATATTCTTAAAAAACTAACCAGTTTCTTCGAATGCAATATTTTGAGTTGCATGTATAGTTGCATGTAATATTTTTAGTTAAACAAACAGGAACTTTTCAGTTACAGGAGCATACACTTGCTATTCTTGCCTTGCAACGTATGGGTTTCCGCGCTGGGCACAGGGGGACCACTGGATAGCACAAGGCTAAACAAAATAGGGCGACCAGGTCCTTCCTCTCGATGACGTGACCACACCTCTTGATTCCATTTTGCCGGGAATTGCAGAGAGTTGGCAGCTCTCCTCGCACTTTTACAGTAAAGTATGGTCGGAAGGAGGGTGGGGGCTCTAGTCTCCAATATTTTCAAGAACAATGGTTATTTAAAACAATTGATTAATAAAACTTTTGTTTTCTATTGTCATGATAACAATAAGCCCTCCCCAATCTGCAGCAAGTATGAACTTAGTGGGATTTGAACCCACGAGCTTACGATCGTGAGTCAGTCGACTTAACCAAATAGGCCAACTTAAATGTTTATTTTAACGCTTTATATATGGTATAAAAATCGGATTTTTAGCAAATAGGCCAAAAAGGTCATTTGCTGGTTTGGAAGATAACCAAAATTTTGATTGCCATTGGGCATAACTGAGAGGTTTCTTGTCCGAGTTTGGCAAGAAAAATGTCAATCTTCAAGTTAAAGCCTGCTTTATCAAATGAAGCCTGCTTTATCAAACAGAGAAATAATAAAGTCAAGGCTCCTCCCGAACCTACTACAAACAGTCAACAGCTAACAAAATCTATGAAGAGCAAGCCAAATCGACGTCGCCTTTTTAAATTAAACAAATGTTAAACAGTCAAAACCTTTGCCAACAACTAACAACATTACATTCTTCCATTCGTTAACAATCATTTGCAAAAAGAAATTTGTGCAAATATTCCGGTTATTTCGGTTTTTGAACATATCAAGTCTGAAAAAAATGAAAGAAGAAAAAAAGACAAATAATTGAATTTCGATTTTGTACTCTACGCGTATACTCTGTTTTTTGTTCATGCACTCACTGTAGATTTTTAGTCATTATGTGTAGTTTAAAAGTTTAGGTACGTAACTGACTTCTGAAAGACATATCTTTGAGTACACGTTTTATGGAGTAATGGAGTGTAGCTTGCGTCCTTATTAGGATTGTTCATTTTGGTGTGAAGAATATCATTTTCATATGACAATTAAACATTGTGACATTCTTATATGACCTTTCCACTCTTTTTGTATGAAGTTTTAAACTTTTGACAACAATATACTGTCTATAACGTTAAATGTTCTATGTGGTGTTTTATTTTCGTATGGCATGATAGCTTATGTGTGGTCTTTCAAATTCTACATGGCGTTCAATATTTTGTGTGATGTTTTTTTATGACATGATGGATTTCGACATAATATAATGAATTTCGTCATGACATGGCCTAGTGGTTTAGGCGCCGGACTCATAACCTCATGGTCGTGGGTTCGAGTCCCACAAAGGCAAAACTTGCTGCGAAAGTGTGAGGAGAGCTGCTAACTCTCTGTAATTCCAGGCAAAGGCACTGTAATTCCAGGCAAAGGCAAAAGGAATCACGAGGTGTGGTCACATCGAGAGGAAGGACCGGGGTCGCCCTGAGGGGCCCCTGCGCCAAGAAAGACATTCGAATAATAATTCAAAAACGGAACTCAAAAATCAATTGTCCATGGCTAATATGTTAAAAAACAAAAACTGTCCTTTTGTGCTGGGAAATTCTCATAAAAATGACTCGAAAGATAAATCGTTCCTTGGTGGTTTAATTAATCATTAGGTTGTTGAATTTTCAGTTTTTAGATTTTTATTCAGATGTTTTTGAAATGCAAAGTCTTTTTGGTACAAAGTCATGATGCAGAAGATTTCCCAACGCATCTTAGGCCAAAATCCAGGGCTTTGGTTTGGAGGTGCCGACAAATTTGAGCTTTGAAAATTAATGTTTCGACGCTGCATGTACTAATATGAGCAAACAAGGTATTTATTTTCAATTCAGCTATTGAGAAATACTTTAAAAATGATTCTGGATAAATTTGAGCAAACATGTTATCACTGGTGTAGATCAAACCTGTTCCACAGAATTCAGGGCTTCCAAATTTGTAATCGTTGTGAATTTACTTGAATAGCGTAGTAATTTCATTTTAGCATTTTTTTTAAGACTATGGTTTTAGACTCAATTTGGGAATTTGTTATTATTAGATGGAAATTTTTCTTCATAAAACCTTTTTTGGAAAATTCAGCAATAAAATCTTTCACGAATCAAGTCACAACAAAATGTCCCCATTCACTAACGCCCCGCATTTATTTGCTATTTTCAATAAGCCATGCATTTATTTGAGCTAAGCTGTAAAGATATTACATACATCAATTTAGATATTTAACGTTGAAGGTCTATATATTTAACTTGAAAGTTTTAATTTGTCATCAAACACCCCTAAACCAGGGCTCGGAGCCGAGTGGCCTAAAAAGAATACTGAGCCAGAAAATAAACCAAAACATGGCTACTTGTTCAGTGTTGGAGACCAAATATTTTGTTTTGACAGTAAGTATAAGTAGCATTTGTGTCTTGCAAATACATTTTTACAAATTGTATCAAAAGAGTGTCCCTCAATAGATTCTAATCGAGTATATTTATCTTTTGTGGTATTAATGAAGTGCTAACAAGATATGATTTGAAATTTTTATATTCCCACTAAATTTTTCCTGACAATGAATTCTGTCAGTATGTTTCCACATATCTCCTGTGTCAACAGCCTTCTTAGCCAGTTCAGCTCAAAGGTCTAGTCCAAAGTTAAATATGGAAATTATCCTCGCTACAATGCTGGCAAATAAGATATTGATGTTTAAATATTATATGTCTTCAAGACTGTACACGATCAACTCCTAGGGCATAAGCGGGCATGAATAGTAGAATTGACAGATCTCGTGAATGCTACAAAGTGTGAATCTTAAGTGTGACATCTGTTTTTAGAGTTAAAATATCTAATTTCAACAATAAGCAAGTTAAAACTTGAGTTTAAATAATGATTCTTACTTTTGGGTTGTATTCTGCATTTCTGGCATGTAATGCGATTTTTTTCAAATCAAGCTTGCAACCCAGGTTGACAGTCGATACTATGTTCCTGATGTGAAAAAAACATTCCAAAAACATTTTATCACATAGAAATAAATGTGACTGCAGTACACAAAGCAAAAGTTTGATTCTCAAAATTTTGATAAGATATAGAAAAACTGTAACTTCATCTCAAGAAAACATGTTTATCCAGAGATTTCCCCCTTCAGCAGATAGACTGCTTAAATATTACCTACCTCAAGCAATTGAGAAGTTAGCACAGTTAATGATTTTCTTTTGAGCATGTGATAGAAACCCAGTTTCAAAAAGCATCCATATAAGTTGAATTAAAATGTATGGAAAATGAAAATATCTTATACATACTAAGAATGGTATATGAAAGGTAATTTTCAAGTTCCTTTTAAAACTAAAAATAACTCCGTTATAAAAGTAAGATGTAGAGCTATATAATGTTTATTTACGTGTAAAATTGTATGTTCAGTATTTTCCTGAAAAACGCCCTCATTAAAAAACACCTCTAATTATCAATTAATGCTCTAAGCCTAAGGTTTACTAAAAGCACAAATAACGTCTCCCCTAAAAACATTCCCTGAACACAATAATTCTTTTGTAAAAAGATAACATCTACATTTTAGACATTCTGGCTAAAAGGTAAAAAAAATCAAAAACATTTATGGATAAAGTAATTTTTAGAAGAGAGCTCATTAAATGGGTGTTATAAAAGTAAAATACAATAAGTCAAAAATTTCTCTAATGCCTTAATATAGCCTACAACTACTATGAAGATGGTCTCCCACAGACCACGTTTTTTAGTCACCTTGAGTAAATATTTTATACACTACACATCTCACTGTTTTGTGTACACACATTTTTCTTGTTCAACGAGTTTTGCAAATAAACAAGCGTATAACTTTTTAAAATATAAACTCACTGTAATTGTGGTATAATACCAGATGCTTCAGCTGAAAGCGGAGTCATGGGTGTCATTGGTGCTAAAGGTGTTATTGGTTGCACTGATGGATTTGGATAATATATTCCAGTTGTTGTTCCGGGCATGGGGCTTTGTGCAGCAACCAGTTGGTTTGAATATGACTGAGCAATCTGTAAGTAATAAAAAACAACTGCTAAATTACTTAAATAACAAGTAACAGTAGATCTTAAAGTAGCAATGCTCCAAAAAAGTACAAATTAAGCAATAGTGTCACGTGAAAGATTCAGAAAGCCATCATATTATTGTTACCACTATCATTACAAGCACTGATACATTAAAGAAAAAAGTGAAAAAATGTGTATTTTCCAATTGCATTTTTCATATTTTTTTTCCTTTTGCACTGCAGAGCATTGAATAACATTTTTTGTTTAAATAAAACAACATTTTGGATGTCTCTAAAAAATCTCTAAATCTTATTTTGTCTTCTTATTTGTTGTTTGTTTATTTGACCTTGCTCCCAACAGTTCAAAAAATTTTAGTATTTTTTTCCAACTAAACATGGCGATTTTTGCTAAAGGTAACACATGACTCCAAGGTGTAGGTAGGTAGGTATTATTTCGCCATTAAGTTTACAAGTTTTTAAATATTATGCTATTTTTTATCCTTGAATTCAGACAAATGTGTCTTATGTTTTCATTTCTCAATTCTTTTTTTTTTAAGTATAAATGATACCATGTAAATGTATTTGTTCTGTCATAATTTCCATAAATTTTAGCATTTAACGGACATTACAAGGGTCAGGCTATAAGAATTTTAACAGCCAAACACTGAATTGATTCGCTTTTGTTCCTGTTCAGGTTAGGGCTGTCGAACGAAGGTCGAATAATCGATATTCGCTTACGCGTTCAGTCTTTGGTTAGCAATCAAGCAGAACGAGTATCCATTGCCAACGATTATTCGCTAAAGCCTGGTTCCCACTGCACGATTGTTACGATTATTATGATTATCAGGATGACGATTATGACTTTATCGGAATAATCGTCAGTGGGAACGTGAAAATTTCTGCGTCAATCTCTTTAATCGCAGAACGATTGCCACAACTGAATATCAAAATGTTTTGATATTCAGCTGTTTTAATCGCATTATTCGTTGGATTTGACGTCATTGAGTGACTGTTGCCAGACATACCTTGCCCCTTGGTTACATTTACATATGAATGAGCAACATTCAATTTCGAACATAACCCAAAAAACAAAAATATTCATTTCTAATTTTAAAACCATTACAAAGTTAACGGCATGGCTGCAGAGCATGAAAACATTCAATTTGATGAAAAATTGTCAGAAGCTGTGAGCGCCAGAAAGTATATCCAGAGTATCCATGTCTCTACGACAAGCGCCAGAAAGAGTACAAAGATAAATATGTTGTGGCGAATGCTTGGAGAAAATGGCAGACGAACTTGGCATTGTAAGAGAAAAGATTTGCAATGATCTTGTGTGAGCTTTTGCGTTTAAAATGGGAACCCTTGTGCACAGAAAACCTAGTTCAGGTTTGCAGAGGTAGAGCTTGGGTTTTAGCGAGGGTGTTGCGAACTGTGCTTTTGTCAGCATTTCCACACTAAATAATGTAAAAGTACAGAATAGAAACTTATTTTAGTGTGCGAAAGTGACCTAAAAAAATTATTACCCGATCAAGGATTTTATCCAGTCTGCAGAGCATGGCAGTTCTTGGCGAGATCTTGTGTGTGCAACAACAAAAAGTTTGGCATGTCTGCATGCAGATCTAATTTTCTCATTGTTTTCATGACTCAAAACAATAGAAATCATTCAAAATCGGTGTGTATGGAATAGTTTTAAAAAAAATTCTGTGCATGCACTTGACTGGCCGACTGGGATTTTATCCATCCTTGATCAAGGAATTATTCCCTGATTGAGGAATTATTCCCCGATTGAGAAATTATTCCCTGATTGAGGAATTATTCCCCGATTGAAGAATTATTCCCCTATTGAGAAGTTATTCCCCGATTGAGGAATTATTCCCCAGGTAGGAGGTATAGTTCTAGCCTCTTGGCAAGAAAGAAAGAAAGAAAGCAAGTCAAAAACAGCATAAACATTTCCTGTTTGAAAACCAACCAGATTACACAGATTGTTACCTGACTTCTTCTGTATTCATCTTCGCTGATATCTAACTTTCCTTCAGCTGAAGCCATCGTGATCTTGTTGTCTATTTTAGTACAAGAAGTTATTAAATTCGTCGTAGACAAAACGACTTCTCTTTTTCTTTGGTGATTGAAATCATAAATTTTAATTTTAGGGTGGTTATGCACTTAAGGTGGTTCAAATTTATTAAATGTAAATGCATGAACTCGGTCTATCAAGAATGAATTTGTGTAACCTTTTTGTATACAAAAACATTTGATTTTCATGGGTGTGGTGTGGCCTGTTCAGAAATTGGTCAAATATCAGTTTTTAGAGAATGATTCTTGCATCTACATCAATCCATTTTGAAAATTTTAGAAATTTCTATACGTGAATCTCACTGAAATGTTTCCTTTATTAATTTCCTGAAAATTTCAAAGATTTCTTATCAAAATTAGCCTCTGGATTAGTAAAAAAACTTCCCTGGTTACCACTCAATCTCGAAAACATTAAAAACTATTATAAAGATCTCAATATAACACCAAATTCATTTTCTTTATCTCCAACCTCTATAGAAAATGTACATAAACTTCTTGAAGAAATAAATCTTTCTAAAGCGACCGGAATTGACAACATCGCGGGAAAGTTTCTAAAAGATGGGGCAACTTTTCTAGCAAAACCTAAAAGCGAATTAAGTAATCTCTCTATCTCACTATCCAAATTTCCTGGTGGTTGCAAAGAAGCAAAATTAAAACCGCTCTTTAAAAAAGGATCAAAAAATGAGCCTAAGAATTATAGGCCGATCTCCCTGCTTCCCCAGATGTCTAAAATCATAGAAAAGGGGGTACATAACCAAGTTCAGGAATACTTGGATGAAAACGAAATTCTTTATGCTTTCCAATCAGGTTTTCGCAAACACCACTCAACACTCGTGTTTGTGTTTGTCCTACCTAAGTGATAAAATTATCCAAGGTTTTGATAAAGGCTTAATGACAGGAATGGTTTTAATAGACCTTCAAAAAGCCTTCGATACTATAGACCACAAAATATTTTTGAAAAAGATAACCCACATTGGTTTCAGCGATAAGGCCGTTTTATGGTTTAAATCTGATCTCGAAAGCCGAAAATTTCTCGTTACCGTAGGAAAACAGTACTCTAGTCCTGGTTATCTATCATGTGGGGTTCCACAAGGATCAATTCTTGGCCCACTGATATTTCTCTTATATGTCAATGATATGCCGAACTCTGTTAATTGTGAGCTATTTTTATATGCAGACGATACCTGTCTAATATTTAGCGACAAAAGCGCTAAAATAATAGAACAAAAATTGAACGAAAATTTAAATTCTCTTTGCGACTAGTTCATCGAAAGTAAACTAAGTCTACATCTAGGTGAAGACAAAACCAAAAGTATTGTTTTTGCGCGAAATAATAACAAGACCATAAATAAAATAAACATTAATAGGGAAGACATTGAAATCAAGCAATATCCACAAGTTACCTACCTTGGATATATTCTCGATGAGAGATTATCCGCAGAGCCAATGGCAACTAAAGCACTCTGAAAAAAAATGGCAAGCTAACATTTCTTTACAGGAAACAAGGTTTCTTAAATTATAGTCTCCGAAGATTACTCTGCAATGCATTGATCCAGCCACATTTCGATTATGCTTGTCCTGTGTGGTACCCCACTCTGAATAGTAGGCTTTTGAAAAAATACAGACAGCCCAAAATAAATGTATCAGGTTTTGTTTAAATGTGGAAAATACAGCACACCTGAGTGCTAAAGAGTTTCAGAAGATCAACTGGCTTCCAACAAAAGAAATAGTGCAGCAATGCATATGTATGAATGTTTTCAAAGTTTTCAAAGGAACTTCACCAGTTTACCTGTTTACCAGTTTACCAGTTTCAATTACCTTCTGACATTAAGACAGCAAATAGCACAAACTCCTTCAAGCATAAGATCAAAAATTGTTTCATGCAAAACTTAATGAAAAACGAAAACGGAGTTAGCATATACCGCTAATTCTATGCACATACTTTCTTTAAACTTGTAGTAAGATAAATATTTGTTTATTATTTTCCTTTTTACACACCCCTAAAAGGGAATTGAGGTCCCTTCAACCTTTCTGATGTTATCCATGCCACTCTAATTAGGGGCCTGTGATCTTTTAAAAATTGTATATATTTATTTTTAATATTCTTATATTTTAAAACTTTGTAAATATTTTAACCTTTAATTTAGATTTCAAAAATTGTAAAATATATGTGGCAAAATATTACATACATACATACATGTACTTAAAAATATAGATGCTAGAATCTAGGCATTCAACTATCATGAGAATGTCATTTGAATTTGAATACATTCGTTATATTAGGAAATTAATGTTATAGCTATTCGTCATATTATTTCAAATAATATGTTAAAATGTTTGATTTAACTGTCATGTAAAGATCATCGCTATAAGCAGAAACGAGGGAGTGGTGTTTAGGGCGTAGTCATAAAAGAACTGAGTGTGGTCAAAGTTCCGTTCAAATGTTGTGCCCCCCTCCCTCCCCCCTCCACTATTCAAATGCTTCCTACGTCTCTGTCTATTGTATATTTCTACGACAGGCCTAGACCTTTGGCCTGGGCTTGGCAAATCAGTTTCTATGGGTTATTAGCATTAACCTTCCACCGTTAAGAAAAGAACCCGAATACGTTACCCGAATACGTTACATCATTAAGACAGAATGATACTGCATTTTATCAAGAAAAAAAGAAACAAGTGTCATCAAGATAACAAATAATAATATTCAGAAGGAGCTTTTTATTAGTTTCTTAATAAGGTAAAAGTCAATGGATTTCAATCGGAATGTTAAAGATGATGCCTTCTTCGTAATCATTTATATAATATAAGTCACCTTTGCTTGAGACTTCCAGATCTTTGTTATTTCAAACTGTTGTGGATGATTTTGCAAGTAAGAAATTAAAAAAGATGACCACTTAAAGATATATAACAAATAATGCCATTTTAGCTCTTCTCTTAAAGACTTATTTACTGTTTACTCTTGCAGATGTAACCTCAGGGTCATAAAATATTTTTACTAATCTTGATACTTCAATCATATCACCATGTGACCTCTTATACGCGAGTGCAGTTAACAGTGGCGAAGCCAAAGGTCCTGCTGGTCCTGCTGAGCAGGACCAAACATTTTCAAAAATAAGAATTTTTAAACTACAAAAATAAATTTTCCCTGATAAAAATATTGTATTATGATTTGAATATTGGAATATAAACTTTACT
>JAYJMH010026346.1:0-18179 GCA_036873815.1 Phacellophora camtschatica
AGGGGTATGTGGTTTTAAAAGATTAGATTTTAGTGTATTTTAACTTTTGTAATTTCTTGTAATTAATCCATGCCTGTAATATTTTATACTTCTTTTTTTAAAAATTATATTGTAAATTTTAATTTTATGGCATAAAAATTCATACATACATACATATGGGGGAAAAAATCTAGATTTTTGCCATTTGGGAAAAAAATTCAACAATTCAATGCATTGGAATATAAAAAACAGGTTAAAAGAGGGTGGCGTATAACTTAAGAGGCAAGACTGGGGAAGAAATTCAACAGTTCTTATGAAATGAGATATACAAATACAAATCTTGAGAGGATATTAACCTCTGCGGAGGGATTATCTCTGTGTTGCTGAAACTACCCAATCAGCCACCCAGTTTTTGCGCCACTTTCAGTTAAAGATTTTTGCAACGAATTGAGGCCAAGAGCAAGACTATTATCTCGACGTCCTAGAATTACAGAAACATTACCACGAAATTTCAACGCTGTTATATTTTATTAACATTTTTGTTCTGGTTTGATTGAGATCTTGATGTTTTTATATTCTATTTCAGGATGATTTAGTTGAAATTTTGTCACCGAAAGAAAAAGCAGACCTCAAAGAGAAATTTGGAGCTCTTGACATTGACAACGATGGTAAAATTACTGAATATGAAGCTCAAAAGGTCTTCAGTGAATGGTTTGGGAAGTTGTCAGTTACGAATGAAGACAAGTAAGGAATACGGATTCAAACATGATACACGATTATTTATTTATAATCTTATAAGCAAATGCTTTATGAGCAACTGTACTGAAGTTCATTTAAAAATTAAGCAACCCAACTTCTGAGATAGGACAGAAGTAAGCAAGTTACATGGGAAAAGTAGGCAATTTTTAGTAAATTGAAAATGGAGCAAACGTTTGTTTTGTGCTTTCGTAGTACTCGGTAGTAGGGCACTCTGGCTGTTAATGGGAATGCTTAAGCCCAGTGTTACTTTCAATTACATTATTTTAAATTACCCAGTACTATTTTTAATTATATATTATTTAAGACCAGTATCAAACAGTTGAGTTTCAAATTTTTGAGAGAAAAACTTGAGTACCAAATTTTGGCTGAAAATTTAGCAACTTCAGTACTATCCAAAATCTAAAATTTTTATTATGAATGATCATAAATTTAAACATGTTGATAATTTTTTTATGAACGTCGTCGGTGGGTATATCACACTCGGGAAAGTTGTTTAATTTTTTCCTGAAGTATATCGATTTTTCATGTTTCTGTAGGCTATTGCATTTTTGTAATGTTACGAAATGTTACAACTCAGACACTTTTCAGACAAAAATAAGCACTTATGGCGATTTGCAAAAAAGTGGAAGGGCAACGTTTTGGACGAGAAAAGACCAAATTTCAGTGGAGACATTTCCAATATTTTTATATAACTTCTATACAGTCACACTTTGCTTATATAGTCACATAACGTTTGGTGTAACTTTATCTACAGTCGACTGTATCTTAGAAGTATGATGTTTTTGTTGTTTTAATTTTATAGGACACACACAGGATCTGTTGAAGTGCAGTGAATAGTTTTTGATGTTTTGGGAAAATTATCGGGAGAAAGCTGAAACCGCTGCGCTGTAATAGAAACGCGGTGACGAAGTTGCAAAACCTGCAATAATGGTGATCCAGGGCAATTGTTTCTGTGCTGTATTTCTGGATTTTACTTTAAAAAATTATCAAGATCTTATGTTTGTTCCAAAAGCTGGCTATTTTTTGACACAACGCAAAGTGTTGTGCCAAAAATGTGTTTTTCTTTTCATCAATCTGTGAGCGATAATTTAAGAAAATGTAGTATTCAAGAAAAAGAAATTAAATTAAAATAAATGCAGGCATACCCTAGAATTGTTTTGTTGTAGATTTTAAATAGCTTTCTTTTTTTCTAGAACCAAAGAAGGAGATAAAGGAAAGAATTTAACAAGGCAAGTCAGCAATTCAAGTGCGCAAAACCATGCGAAGAATTTGACTATGCTCGTCATGGAAGCTGATGCCGACAGAAATAGGTAATTCCATTGACTTTGTCCCCGCCCGAACCCTAACATTTCACCCAACAATAATATAGACTGTCGCTTTAAAAATGTAAGTGATTGAGGGTGCCGTTTCGACATGTTAAATCACACCCTAAAGTTTATAAATTTTTCATAAACAATACCCAACAGTTATAAGAAATGGAAATAACAAGCTCTAAATATCAATAATTCACACATTTTCTGTACTGGATTCCTAACTGTAGTTATTTTAATACTTTACATCCAACACTTTTGGTTATTGAGGACCATTTTGTATAAGCACAAATCAAAATTTAATGATCTAAAAGTTTCTATTTTGAAAATTTATACCCCAATATTTATAATCTTACCAAAAACGATAGGCTAAATTTTTCTGCTTGAAAAACCCACCCCAAAAAAATCACTAGCCATTGAGGTGCTGCTATGGCAACCAAATCATGGAAATCGGAAGCGAGGGCGACCAAAAAACAACCTACTTTGACCTACTAACAAATGAGATAGGCTTCCATATTGATGAACTTCAAACCGCCATGAACGATAGAGACCAATTGAAAACTTATGTCATGAATTGCTGAGCTAGCTCCTACCGGTAAGGCAAGGACACCCTCCACCTGTGTTATCAATATGCTTGATGGTCTTTTCGTGGGTGAATAAGTTTATAGAATCAGTAATCACTGCAAGCTTAAAATTGACCCCCTGATGCAAAAGGATCTTTACAGTTCTAAAAATTTTGTTTGTTTTCCTTTCTTCTGAATTATTTCTTTTTCTTAAGGTACGTTGATTGGGAAGAATTTTTGGGCAACGAGGCATTATATGTCATTGCATCTCGTCCGAACACCCCCATGCCAACACTATTCACACATGACCAACAAAGAAACTAAAGCATGACAGTTAATTGCTGAAAACAGCTGATTTGTCAAAATTCTCTGGCTCCTGGCTCGACCAACGATTGCCTAGGAATGATGAAATGATGTTAGTGATGTGACCTTACGGAAGCCCAAGAAGCGAAGTTTTTAAAGACTGCTGCAATTTTGGTCAATTTCGCCAATACAAGCATGAATGTTGGTTTCTTGTAATTATGTTAATAACGATTGCTTATCGAGTGCCCATGTAAGCGAAGAAATACGAAAGAACACCCTTTTTGAAAATCTAATTCAAAATTACACGCATCAATTTCAGAACAATAATTCGGCTTTTAAATTTATCTGAATTTGCGGAACTAATTATTGAAGAGGACAGAGCAGATTTTCTAATCATGACGTAACTCTTTTTTTAATTTTGTGAGTGGACAAAGTAAAGAATTTCTTTCCGATATGTATAGCCAACCGTTTTTATACTAGTTTTGGTTTATGATAAATATCAACCTGAATAAAGTGAGGGTAGACATTTCCACCCAGTCGGGACGTCCCTGCCGGACCATGGGTTCAGACTCAATGCAATAAAGCAACTATCCGCAGAAATGATTGTAATGTATTGAGTATATACTTTTTTTATGTACGATGTACTAAGGGACCTCTCAATATGTATGACACATACTGGGCTGGTGGAATAAGGCACGGGACACTGACAAATTGTTATGCTAAAATAACGGGCTTTTAAAATCTTTCGACACTCCATATCAACAGGCCTGTGACTTTTTTCCACAGGAAATTGACAAATAAGAAAAAATAAATAGCATCAAATTATCCAACACAATGAAATTCAAATTTGTGAAAATTCTAAATAATTTACAAACGAAAATTCTAAATAATTTACAAACGAAGCTACAATGGTAGTATCTTGAGCTATGGATTAACCCTTATAATATTTGCGTTTTTAGGGCAATACTGCACTTGGAATTTTTCGGAACAACAAATTTGCCAGCCGCATACATTTTTTGTCGGAAATTAAACGGGGTTCTGGTTTTTTATGTCAGTCAATTCGATATTTCACCGGCCCGGTATATGTCATGAATATTGAGTGGTCCCTAACAGGACGGGTGAGAAACATTGAAAGTATGAAGGAGCATTGAGAATTATTTGTGCAGTCATTTGAAAAATTTGTGAAGTCAAATTGTTTTATTTGTGAAGTCAAAATTTTTAGTCAAAACTTTGAGCTTCCGTGGTGTTGTGTAATGTTAAGATTTTCAAAAGTACATTTTGACACCATTTTAATACTTAACAAATATGTTTGCCCTCTCCCCCCTTCCACCCGAAAAAAACATGGTCCCACCACGACGCCATGTGCAAACTTTTCTAGCTTGTTTTGTAAGTTGCAGCAGTGAAGGGCAGTTAAGCTGTCAATGAATGAGCAAGTAGTTAATCTGCTTTTTGTTTCTGAAAATCGTGTTTGAAGTTGGCGTGTTGCCTTGTTTGTACTGGCCATATTTGGCATCTTTTGTTTGAGACTTTGCAATCAGGTCACAGCGCATGCGTTGTGAAATTTCGGATCTTCTGCGGAATTTAAATCTTTTGTTCTCTTTGTTTGAAATGATTGTTCCGTTTCTCTTGTTCTATATTTTCATCAAAATTGAAAGGGCGCAAAAGATTCTTCAATCTTTGAAATGTGAAAGCATGGCGGCTGCTGAGGTTGTCTTGATTCAACCTGGGCTTGGTCTTCTTCAACCTCCAGGTCCAGAGAGATTGGAGAGATTGATTGATCAATGGTGCAAAGAATTCAGAAGTAATATCGTTGTGAGTAATCAGAAATTATTCTTTTTGGTTTGCTTTCTATGCTTTTTAATGGGCCTTTTGTGTTCACACTCTTCACTCAATTTTGCAGGGATGTCAATTAGCAAGTGTCATGGTTCTCGAGTAGATAAGAAAATTTGTTGTTTCAATTTGAACCCTGCAGATTTCTTTGATGGAGATCTATTTTTTGATATTTCATTTATTTAGTGAAAAGATTTTTATGCAAGTCATTTGTTTTTCGTTTTTTACGCAAAAGCATTTGGTAAACCGTTTCTGCACGTGTACTTTGATGAATAATGGACGAAAATTACTTTGCGGCTCCATGACATTTAGAGTTATTTTGTTTTGCCTTCGTTTGGTTTAAATTTGTGCTGAAGAGTCACTTCTTCTACGGTAGGTTGTGTGGAGAAATACCGCTTGATTTCAATAAACGTTACTCAATTTATTTGTACAGTGGAATTATATTCTTGATAGTGTGAATGTTCTTTGTTTGGAAAAGTTTTATTCCCCTGAGGAAGGCTTCATCAGCAAGTTTGTCAAGCTGAAAAAGCGAGCGGTGATGATCGATGCTGGCGCGTCCTAAATTTTGTCTGGTTTGTGCATTGCTTTTGCTGGCCAGAAACTTTCTGAAATTAATGAAATTTCTGTACCTGGTCTGATTTTAAAGAATTGTTTATACTTTTCTGTAATGTTAACATGCTATGCTCTGGTCTGGGACAAATTTGAAAAATGCACCACACAAATTGATTTGAGAAATTTGAGGGATTCATTTGAGTTGACCACAAAAATGCCATTAAATTTCTCAATGAAATTTTAATTGCACAGCTTGTCTTTGTCTATTGAGTGTTTGAAGCTGTATCCAAGGCATCTTGGGTGGCAAGGGGGGTTTTACCAGTCAATTTTTGGTGGGAGATGTTTGTAGTTTTATTTTTGTTTCAATAATGATCAATTTAATCTTTCAATTTGGACAAAAACAGGAAATTTATTCTGGGGTAGGTCTCAGGCAAGAACATACAAGGTTTATTCAATTAACTTTTTAGGATTTTAATGTTTTTATGGATGGAAAGAGCACTTAAAAGTTTTTTGTGATGAAAAAGTTTCACATTAATTAATGTATTTTAAAGATGATAAATCAGAGTCAAGAATTAGTGCTGTTCAAATTCAACATGTAGCCACTAAACCTGCTATTTTTTCTACCATGTTTGCAGGAGCGTGTAGTGTAACCCGCAAGTTTTTGGACTAGGTTTATCTCCAAAAATTATTTAGGCCAACCGACCCCAAATTTTCATGGAGCAACTCATTAAAAAAAATGGATTGCCTAAGTAAAAATTGGAAGGTAACACATATTTTTTTCTTATTACAAAATATTTTTTTGCAAAAATTTCATCAGGCCAAGAGTTTAGCCAGTTTCCTAAATTTTAGGGCATATTTGCCAACAATATTTTCTTTTGAGTTTCTTAGATTTTTAAAGCTCTATATAGAATTAATGTATAGGGGCTACCCGAAAATCTAACAAGATAGATTTTAAACCAAGTATAACCCATAATCAAAAGAATTCAAACTCAGAAATTCAAACATTAATTTTATGTTGTAACCCGAACTATACAAAAGTTTCTTAGCTTCTAACACTCCCAGCTCATATTTGCTACATTTTGAAGCATCAGCTGAGTTGAATTTCAACAGTTTTTACATGAGACAATAATCAAGTTGTGTTAAAACAGCTCTGGAAACCAACTCTGGAAACCAACTCTGGAAACCAAGAAGGTGAAGGCATTGAAAGAACTTGCAAAGAAGGGTATCTGTAAGTCATTCTTGCATCATGTTTAAGATGGAGAATGTGCAGATTGAGAATTCTACCCCTACTCTTTGATAAAGTTCCTTCTTGAAGTGGGTTAGTTTTTTATATTTTGAGGTATCAATTGTACAAATTAATTTTTTGAATTTATAGTTTGTTTCACATGCAGACATACAGTATTATGTAGCCACACCTTCAAAAAAGTTTTAATCTCTTCTTTGGTATTATCTTTATGACTTTTCAGATTCTCTTTGAAGTTTTGAATACACCAATTTGAGTAAAGCTTGACATAGAATTTCTTCAAAGTAACATTGTACAAAGTGATCAGCCCTTAAATCAAATTTATCATATGCCAAATGTTAGACCCAAAAAATTTGACATTCTTCCTCCATGTGTACAGTGACTATTTTGAGAACCAAAGTTTTAAAATTCATCAGGGATTTGACCATGAGCATTTTACAGGGGGTATCCATTTTTAGGGTCAATCCTAAAATTTGAAACTTGAAATCTTCATAAAATAGTTTTACAAATTAGCGGGTGTGAAAATTTCTCTTTACATGCAAAATTTATCTGCACCATAAATTTGATTCTATAGGCTTGTTGGTTTGTGCGTTCAGTGAAATTTTGAAAATTTCATAATGGTGGATCCTACTAAAATTTGTGTATTGTTGAATGCATAGAGACAACATGGATAAACAAGTTAAAACTTTAAGTTTGTAGACTGGAAAAATAACATCAATTGTAAACTACCCATCCTGATCTTGTCTAATTATTGAATAACACTTGCACTCCAAGCGTTTTTTGCCACAGAAGGGTGTAATATTCTATTGTTTTTCAGAGAGAGTTTTTGCAGTTCAGAGCCTCTGTTGAAAAAGAAAATCACAGAAGAATCACAGAGATACAAAGGTATATATCAAGATTGGTAACAAAATTAAAGCTTGAGTGGTTCTTTTGGTTAACTCTTTGAACAACTCTTTGGTTAACTATGTGCTTTCAACGAATACATTTGTTTCTGCAATATTGCATATTTACAAATAAGACAATTTTTTGTTTTTTGATTCATTTATTTTAAGTTAGTAATGATAAAAAAGCTAATTCATACCAATTAACAACTTTACATTAAAAATTAAGATCAACACAGCAAAATGACAAATTGCATCTTTCCAATATATTACATTTCAACCAAAATCTTTAATTTTTTTGTAGCAAAACTCCTGCAGAACTATTTAAGTTGAAAAAAGAAAATGAGAATCTGAGAGAATTGTTACATACACTGGAAAGATCAGTAAGCCAAAAAGACAAGCTGGTATCAAATCTTGTAGAATCACTAGAGAAAGAGGTAATGAAATAATTTATTTAAAGTAAGTTATTACAATCAGCTCTCTTAAAAGTGGACACCCTTTTAAAGTGGTTCCATGCAAAAAGGACTGTTCGATTCAAATTCTTTTTTGAAAATGTGATTTAATGCAAAAAACCACACAGCTACTGGAACTCTCTTTTTGTGACCAATAACTTCTCAGTGAAAGCTCTCTTAATTGTAGCAAAAATAATATTATCAATGGAATTCAGGAAAGGGCTATTTACATTCAAATTGCTACTTCTGGGCACAAAGCAGTGTGCATGTTAATTAGTTGCCTGCTTTTTAGAGGTGTCTTTCTTGTGGAGAGTTGACTACAGTTCGTTCTTCTGCACAAACCTTGATAATTTACACTTTACTTATGGAATTTTTATGATTTCATTCATTTTCATTATGGTGAGAATATTCCGAATATTTTCTCCATAACTGGATTCTCCAAGGAAACTGAGAGAATGCATCAACACAACGCTGTTCAATTTCGGAGTTTTTGTAACCCGCTCTTGATTAAGTGAGAATATTCCGAATATTTTCTCCATAACTGGATTCTCCAAGGAAACTGAGAGAATGCATCAACACAACGCCGTTCAATTTCGGAGTTTTTGTAACCGGCTCTTGATTAAATTTGTTTACAAAAGTCGCAGGCATTTAAATCATTTGTTTAGTTTAAATTGGATGGAGCTGCAAGTTGCATAAACAGTGATGTTGGAAGCTGTTGCAGATTAGGGGCTTATTGTTATCACCAGAACAATAGAGAGCACAGGTTTATTTAATCAGCTGTTTTAAATCACTGGTGCTCTTGAAATTATTGGGGGCCCGCCCTGGTTCCGATGGTACTGATCAATCAGTATTTGGCTGATTTTATATAGTTTTCCAATAGAAACAACTCTCTGAAATATCAGGTACAAAGTAAATTTTTAGAATGTCAACGATAATCACAAGTGGCCTGAGGATGCATGAAGACATTAGGAAAAGGTTAAAAAATTTATTTGCAAAAAAGAATCAATATATAATTGATTTAGTTGTCTCTTATAAGTAGGAATTGAAGCAAGCAAGCAGCTTGTTTTTATTTAAAAAAAAAACGTTGAAAGGCTTTAGTGGGCTAAAATATGATTAAGTTTGACAATCAATCGCAGCAGAATTGATTTTTTCATGTTTAACAATGACTTCTTGTGTGAATTAGGTGCACACTGGTGTGGTGAGAATGGGGAGTTGGTATGCTTACTGATTGTCAAGTCTCAACAGGGTTCCGATAGCGTGACACAGGATATCACGTTGTACAGGGCACCGCGTGTTTGATTAACAGTTTCCGTTTTTCTAAATTCGCCAGGCAGGACTTCAAATAATTTTCAGAAACTTCTGGTCAATTCAAAATGTCTTTACTTTTGCCAGAGCCAATTTTTGCTGATTAAATCTTATTATCAAATTTTGATCTTATTTGTGCATAAGGAGATAAATTTTGGTTGGTTATTTATGCATCACAAGACAATGGCGGGGAATTTTTTCTTTTCAACACAAGCAGGAATAGATAATGTTTTTTCTGAAAACAAGATTTAAAAATATATTTTGTTGTTTGCATGTGCGAGAAACCTGTCTACATATCAAAGTTAGTAAGAAGGTCGGCCGCAACCAGAGGCAACCCGAAGGTTCCTCGTTCTTTAGCTATTATCTTTTGAACAGGGGTGGGTGCTACTCCTATCCCTGGTCAGTTTTTACTACTCCCCCAGTGTCAACTGGTACTCATTTACCGACCTCAGCCCGGGGGGGTACATGTCCCACGGTTGGACGGGAGTGTGCCGCTGAGATTTTATAAACCGACCCATCTTAAACATTCATTTTGTGTTTCATTCCAAATCACCCAATATTAAAGACAATTTTAACATCTATCTAGGCCAACAATAGTTTGTTATTATTTGCGCGTCGAGAGTCGAGAAATTTATTTTGAAAATTCAAATTTGCCTCCAACCCCAAACCAGAGGCCTAGACTTTGGCATAAACTACATCTTTTGATCTCCTAAATCATTGTGTTTCACGAAATTAATTTAATGGTGCTTAGAAACACACTCGGAAAGAAATCCAAAAACTGAAAATTAAACGCTTATTTATGGATGCAGCCACTATGAAGTGTTTTCTCTTTTTTCAGCATTTTTACCAAAAATCTACCAAAACAAAACAGCAATTTTCGTTTAAAAAAAATTTAGTCATGGACAAACGATTTTCAAGTGTTTTAAAAACAAAATATGTTGTCTGGAACACCGCCGTGGTTCAGAAAATCCTGCAAGACGATCATTTAAGAGCGTAGGCCAAAATCAAAACCTCTTGTTTTGGGTGGGTGGCAAATTTGAACCTAAAACGTTACTATCTGAATTCTGAAACGACCAATATCAACAAACCAGATTTTTATTTTCAAGTTAACTATCGAGGCTTACGTAAAAAATAATTTTTGACGGATTTGAGCGATATTCTCAGCACTAGCCTTGATCATACCTGTTACCATTTTTGTTTGGGACACCCGGTACATATCAGACATATTCATATTGCGTGAGTAGTTATTTCCCGCAAGTCTATTGATTTAAGGGGCAAAACAGCGTTGATACGTATTTAATTAAAACATGGTACTTTCTTAGTTAATGCATTCATTTATTTACTTTTTTATTTGATTCACTGTCTTTTTTCCGAATATACTTTGATAAGCACTCCATAAACCGTGCTTCGTTGACCCCAAAGCTTTTTGGTCCCAACAATTTCTTTCTTTGCTTTGCCGGAATGCGGTATTTCCATTCTGTACATGTAACATCGATGCTTGTGCTACTCGAGTCAGCATTCAGCATTACGGCAGTTTTTACTAGTTGTCTTGTGGTGCTGAAATTATTTTCTGTTAATACAATTTCAGGCAGGAACCCAATTTCAGCAGTTTTTATCAAATTTTCAGGTTTCGCTCTTTGTAATTTATTGGTCATCGTTTTTATTAAGTTTGTGTTATAACTGTTTTTGGTGGTTGTGTTACTTTTGCCGGTCGATTCACTCGAGTCCATTTTCCTCCCGCTTGTTTGGTTTAACCTTGACCTAACAACTGCCTGAGTGCTTTCTGATTTCCTCGTGTCAATCATTGAGTTATTACTCGGCATATCTGGCCTGGCATTCGTCGAAGTAGCTGAACACACTTGAAACCAGCTTGGCTGATAACTTCTTAAATCACGCTTTTTGGATGTCCAATCTTTCTCGCTGTGTCTCATTGTCGGCAAGGTGATCTTCGGTAAAAATGCTTTGCTGCTAACGATTTTCATCAGATTTTTCTTGTTGGAAACAGCTCTTCTGGTCAAGGATATTCTTGGCAGCTGCGGTAGATAGTTTGGAGATCTCTTTGGGACTTTTATGTCTGGATTTAAATTTGGAAGCTCATAGTTTATTGTCATGCTATTTTTTCTTTGCCATCCCAACGCTGGTAGCTTCACTTGACACTTCTCAGGAACATGTCCCTTTCCATATCCTTTAAGTTTTGCAGATTTTTCTTGGTTAGTCATGTGTCTCTTCCTTTCGAGATCATCTGTCTCTTGCTTTTAGTTGGGTTTTGCTCTTATTCTGTTATGTGTCTCTTACCTTCAAAGTCATCCGTCTACTTTGTTTTGAATGGCTTTATGATGCCATTTGTATCACGTTGCTTTCAAGGTTATCCGTCCATTTTTCTCTTAGTTTCTTTTTGATACCATGCGTGTCACGTTTCAGAAAAAGGAATTCACACGTTTTAGACAAACGAGTCCGCACTTTCACAGGTTTTAGACAAACAAGTCCGCACTTTGACGTATGATTGATTAATCGTGAGGCAATAACCAATCTCTTGTAACGTTCTCTAGGATCCGAGAAAGTGATGCTGTTTGAAAAATTGCGTATTTTGGAGAAGTCTGTTTGCATTAAAAATTTTAATAACACAAACCCAATTGCATTACGTAGCTAATTATATGTGCTCGAGTTGCAGGGATTAAAGTATTAATGCATTTAACGTCGCCGGAATGTACTGTTACTGGTCAGTTTATCAAGAAATCGTAGATAAAGATCTTTTAAAGATTGTGGCGGGGGTATTTTTACAACCATGCATTGCACTTAACTCACAACTCCCTAAAAGCAGTCAGAACTCTTTGTAAATCACTTAATACATGCACATCAGCAGGGGGTGTACTGTTTACGCAAACAAATTTAACAGTAATTTTGCCTAAAATGAAATAAGGAACTATTCAATTTGTTTAATACATGCTTGCACATGTAATTTCTTTAACATGTTGTATTTTCAATTTTCAAGAAAATTATATAGTAACTTTGTTTAAGGGTGGAGGATAAATATTGTCTCCTCTCCTTCGCAGTTTTTCTCTCTTCCCTCAGTTGTCTTTTATCTCCTCCGCCTGTAGAACAAAAGTGAGACTTGCGCAAGTCCAGTAATAACCAAGCCTGGAAAATATATTTAATGCCTCGGACCAAGTGCCTCGGACCGTAGGATATTGATAGGAAGTGGCCTTAAATTTGTTTTCTTAATAATCATATACCGTGTGACCCAAAAAATAACTATCGACGTTTGCAAGGTTCTAACTTGAAATCCGTGAGACTAATCTTAGGCCTGATAGCTCACGGATGAAGGCTATTTTATTTTCTAGTTTTGGCCATGTAAATGTGATTGCAGACGTCTGGATGATATCTCAAACTCTAAATTTGCCCTTTGGGACACCGTTTTGCATACAATTTGAGATCTTTATTCTCACAGATTTAACGCCATAGCCCTGCAAACGCGGATAGCTTTTTTGGGTCACCCAGTATGACAATGAGTATTTTCTAAATTGCCTCCAGCAATAAGTTAGAGGGAATGTTTCCATATAAAATATGAGTATACTCTTCCTACGCTCTGAGAAATTACTGACTTCGTTGGCTAAATAAGTAAGTTTTCATTTGTCACTAAAAATATTTACAATGTTTCAAAATAAATTAAGGTTAAAATATTTACACAGTTAATAAAAAATACAAAGATAAATTCGATAAAATACATTTAAAAAATCACGAACCCCTAATTAAAGTGGCAGGGATAACATCAAAAGATCCAGATGACCTTAATTCCGTGATGGTCCCTTATAGAAGGCTAGTTACAGAATAATACGTAGCTGATTGGTTTGCCTCACAAAGCAGTTTTACTTACACATACATTATACATTGGGTGTGTTTGGTTGACTCTCACAGACACGTTACACTTTACTTTGCTGCAGTAAACTTTCAGTACATCGCTGTATAACGTAACCCCGGCGTCATTTTTATCGGAGTTGTTTATCGAGGGAAGATATTAGATATTATTAAATTCTATTTTTTTAATATGTCCACAATTTGATTTTATTGTTTTTACTTGTTCGGGTTTTTGTTGAGATATTTTGTGTGTGATTGACTGCTGTTTTAGAATTTTAATTAAAATCATGTCCAAGGCTAGATTGGGTACCTGCCCATTGTTGTTTTGCTTATTCCTTTATGAGAAAGAATGAAGAAGGCGAGAAACGATGGAAGGTGAAATAAAGAGGCTAAATGTCAACAATAGATTCTTATTGTATTACCGTTAGTTATTATTGTATATAGTGTCATTGTCAAAAATGTAGTGCTGTGGAAGTTTGAAGGGCTTGGATCGTGAAAAGGATGTTAGGTGAAAATTACTTTTCACTATTATGACAAGGATGGTGGTAAGGGCCTAAGGAGGAATTTTCACCACAATGCACTGCTTTTTATTTAATGGTATAGTCTATCGAAATTTGTCTATCGAAGTTAGGTCTATCGAAATTTGATTAATTTCCATGTTTGCAAGCCCGCATTATTTTGTTATGTTCAGTTCTGTGAAATTCTTTGGATCTTTTGCGGTGATGTTTTTTTGATGAAATAAAGGGTTAACATAATATAATTGCAATTTTTTAATAAAAATCATACCAAAAGCTGATTATTTTTCATAACTTGAAACACTTTGTTTCCGAAACAAATTTTATGGCTTGTGTTTGTTTGAAGAAATGTTACGAAAAGAATTTCCCATCCGATTTTTACATAAAGAATCCTTTGTTATGAACTGGAGGGTGAGATTTATTAAACAACATCCATAGGTTCACCTATCTTTTCATATAATCAGACCATAAACCAAGGAACATGAAATGGAAAATCTTCTCACAATGACAATGATAGTAAATAAGCAATTATGCGATCATGCTAGTTGCTGTCGCTCAAACAGACCGTTCATTAAATATTACGAAAAGGTAAGGAGGATAAATTGGGAGAGGCGTCCGCAAGAAAATGTTAACGTCAGAATGGTTGGGGGGCTTGAATTTTCCACAGAGGTTTTCGTGAAAGTTTAATATGTAAAACCAGAGCGTTTTATCATAGGCTCCGGAAGTGGAAAATGGATCGAAATTCTGAAACTTATATCGTGTAATTACACATTTTTGTTCGTTTTATTTTGGTCGTTTTCTATTTATTTCTTAGCATTGGAAATTTTGTTTGATCCAGCGAGCCTTCCCTGAGCTATACTGAAGGAAAGCCAACGTTAACAATGGCCTCCTCCAGGCATTTTCAGCAGCAAAAATGCTCTGTTTTTTGTTTCATCGAGTATGATTTAATGATTATTGAGGGAAATTTTGCAAACAAAGAATCAAACTATAAATTGAAGCTTCTTTTATCGAATTCAAGCAAAAGCAAAATTATCAAAACAAGGCTCCTCCGCAGCAGTTTTTCAAACGTGGGAATATTTGTTGCGGGCGACTCAGTATCTTGAACACAGTCAATCAAATCAGAATAAATAAAAACACACAACTTTACTTTCTCTGTTCGTCTTGGTTCGATTTACTGCACTAAAAGGCGCGAAATCTATCGTTTCAAATCAAAAATAGCATGGTGATATGTGAGTGAACCTTTTGCTCAGAAAAATCTACATTTCCTATTTCAAACAGGACTTAAAATTTATAACATATATTTAACAAATGAAAATCACTTGAGTTTAGAAATTTGAGTTTAAAAGTTAGTTTAGTCATCTACGGGGCTCTTTTCTCGTTAGTTCACCTACTTAGAGAGTTCCTCCTTTAAATCATTCTCCTACGTACGATTTAATTTTCTAGCAATATGTTTATGTTTTTTATTATTAGTCATTGTATGTTGTTATTGTATTTATTAGTTGATAATTGTATGTAGAGGAATGTAAAATATATGGGAACTGAACTGAACTGTTTAGAGGTAAGTTCAAAAATTATAAAAATGTGATATTATTAGAGGCAGTATTAATAAAGTATTAGTTTCTTGAAAATGCAAACAGTGTAGTTGTTTTATTGTTTTGTGCCCAAACACAAATATTTTACTACGAACTGAGATAAACTGTTCTGTTTCAGAAAGACAAATACCAGAAGTTGCGTGCTGTGTCGTCAGACCATTTGGAAGGAGAACACATAAAAGAAAATGGCGACAATGTCATTATTGCTGATAAACAACATAATAAAAAGGTATTAGAGAAATGTTGGAGAGCATGGAGAAGATTACGAACAATCAGGAATCAGGAAGAAGTGACAGAAATACTTGTATGTAAATTTAATTCAAAATTTAATGTAATTTCTTAACCATATTTGAGTTGTGTGCCTGCCACACGTAAGGTGTAAAACCAGAGAAACATTAAAGAGCATAAAAACCCATGGGGAAAATAAGAAGATACTGGTAATAACAACCTTCACGGGTACAGGGACACAGGGAAGAATAAGAATAAACTGCTATGGAAACAACAGATCGTGGGTACAGGGACACAGGGAAGAATAAGAATAAACTGCTATGGAAACAACAGATCGTGGGCACAGGGACACAGGGAAGAATAAGAATAAACTGCTATAGAAACAACAAATTGTGGGTACAGGGACAATGGGAAGAATAAGAATAAACTACTATAGAAACAACAGATCCTGGGTACAGGGACACAGGGAAGAATAAGAATAAACTGCTGTAGAAACAACATGTGGGTACAGGGATACAAGGAAGAATAAACTGCTGTACGAACAGTTCTTAAACCCCATGAAAAAACAAGACAATTTCTGAAAATTTAATGAAGCAATTTTAGGGAAATTACAGTCGACTCCGGTTATAGTTATGTCAAATTTTACTTAAAAGATGTGACTATATATAAGCAGACGTTACTACAATAGTTATATACATTTAGAATAAATTGGAAAGTGACTGTAACCAGAAATGTGACTTTGACCAGAGTCGACTGTAAAACGAAATGCATCCTATATGATGTCCATGTGAATTGTTTTCCTGCCAGTGCTTTGATGTATACAGTACATAGTATCCATGATATCCAAGAGAATTGTATGAAGACCACTTGACAGAATATTGCCCTGTCAAGAGGGAGAAGCAGGCCTGGTTGTTTGAGGAGAGCTACAGCTCTTGCTCTCCAGACTCACATCAAATGTTGGGAGGAGAGCTGTTGATTGCTTTCCTAGAAAACCAAATTGCTCTCCTTAAAGTTTGCTTTCCTACTGTTTTCAGTAAATGCAGGAATAGCTCCCTTAAACAGTTTAGCCAAATGAACAATACTGTGCTAGCCTGCTAAATATTTTATGGCCAAGCTTGAGAAGCGGTCAAGTGTGTTAATGTTCTACATTTTTACATGGCATTTTTATTTATAACTGAATAAAATTGATTGTTTGATTGATTGTAAGGCTTTGTCACTCATATTTTAGTATTGCATTCAAAATTTGCAGATAGATGGCACGATTACTTTAAACTTTGAACTTTCCAGCTTGGGAAGGTTAAACTTTCAATATAAAGTATTATCAACAGTGTTTTCTTCTTTATTAAACATGTGTTTTTTTTTTATTACAGGCTGATTCTGATGTAGTTCTTGTCAAAGTTGAAGATAAACAACATGACAATGAACTGTATTCTACCACTACTACTAATACATCTAATGACTTTGGCATTAATGATTTGCAAAGAGAAACTGTGTCATCTGCAGGGGGTACGTTCAAATTTTATAAATCTTGTTCAGATTTATGTTCTAAAATCATCGAAAGACGTAATTCTAGACAATACTTGTAATAATGATATCAACAATACTATACCATTGAGGTACATGGTTTTAACAAAATAACAAAGAAAAACAGATAATTGAATTTACAGCTTTTTCAAAGAAGTAGCGTAATATATTAATCTAAGTATTTTTCGGTGTTCTTTTTTTTCGTTTTGCTGGTTAAAACTTCTCTAAATAATGCTGTGTTACTTTGCGAATTTCTTATGTTGAGACTTAGATAGTGGGTGAATTAATGGTCATAGGCGTGGAATCCTATAAGAAAATCTACCTTATAACGTGGCATTCTACCTTAAAATCTACCGTGGCATTCTACCTTATCATCCTCTACACTATTACTTTGACAGTATTCACAAATTTTCTCTTCCACGGCCATGTTCTTATGTCGCCCTGCCTCTATCATTAGGTCATGGCCACTACATCTAAATGTTGCAATTTGTTGCTCTATAGGAATATCTTTTTTCTTTCATTGGACTACGTTTACACAGGTGCATTTTCATCTTTTGTTTACACAATGTTTCACTAAAAGTGTTTCACTAAACTCTTTGGAAACCTTTTCAAAATGCAATTGTGTAAACAGATAAAAATGCAACTCTTTATAAATTCTAGCATCTGTTAAGCATCAAAGATTTTGTTCTGTTTTCTGTTGTTTTTGCGTAAAAAGGTGAATGCACAATCAACACATTTGTGTATGCGTTTATTTTGTTTTCAGTTAAATAAATGCATGTGCAAACATAGCTTTAATATTTAATCAAAGCAGGGCAAATCTGAGCGTGAAATTGTTGATGAAATGATACTGAAATGTTTATACTTAATTAAAGGTTTGATATATCGTAGAATTTAACCACAGGTAATGGGAAAATTTATACAATGGATGGAATTATTGTACAAAATGAAAATAAAGTGATTATTTATGTATAAATAAGCTTTTTTTCTGCCTCATACCTCTTTACTCTAATGTACAGTTTATTATCTACCAAATGTAATGTATATAAATATAATGTATATACATAGAATAAAAAAAAATCAAACAACTATTTATTTATTTATTTTTTTTTTATTCTATGTATGCTACGCTCTACTTATATGTATTGAGCACTTTTACCACGGAAAAATCAATATACTGATTTTATAATGTATATATATATATTTGGTATGAATATATATTTAATTATAAATATTAACGATAATAATGAGCGACGTTTCGATGTCATCTTAACATCATTTTCAAGCTAAA